>JAHHUM010000681.1:0-175866 GCA_036173005.1 Crenichthys baileyi | reverse complement strand
GGCTCAGAGGAAACAGAGGAGCTTGAGGGCTGCTTGGTGGTTGAAAATCCAACAGTGACACCGGTGGGTATGGAGGTGATATGGCCATGAGGAGAAACAGGAACATGTGAGGGCAGGTGTTTAACAGGGGAGGAAGAGGAAGAAGATAAAGATGAGTCTGTTGTTTTAGTAAGTGGGGCTGAAGCTGAAGGTGCCTGTTTGGTGGGCTGAGGTGTGACTGGCTTTTCCACTGAAGGTAGGGACTGGGTTGGTGATCTAAACGTAGGTGCAGCAGATGTTGAGGCTGAGGTCAGTGCTAACAGTAAAGTAGAAGATCTGGAAGACTGTGGACTGGCTGTAGTTGGTTTCGAAGTTTGGAGCCGATCTGTAAGCTCTTACAAAAAAAAAAAACATAAAATGTTGGACACGCAATATCAAGATATATCAGTAAGAAACACAAGCAAAATAAAGCTTCGGCTACATGAATAAATAAGTTTCTGCTTTAATAGGCGATATGTTCAATGGGCCGAGCTGTTCAGTACCTGAAGCATTGAAGCAGAACACCGCAAATTTTCTTTCAACTGGTGCATACCACAGTACCAGCCCAGTTTTTCCTGCTCCACAATTCTTGTCAGATTTTATTCGTGGGATGACCGCTATCTTTTCAGCCACCCAGCCAAATCTGGTGGAAACAATTAAGCACAACTTAATTGTAAGCACAACTTACAAATGTTTACAGTCACATACAATGGTGATGCTAATGATGAACACATGAGTGCTGCCAGAAAGAGATGGCCAGATGGGGCCCAATAACCTTAGTTGGCACACCAAAATCAAAAGCTGTAATAGACCTTCAGGAAGTGTTTTGTACTGTAAATATAATGGGGTTGGAGGGTGGAATATGCTTTGATCTAAACCATCCCATTGTAGTTCTGGTTGTATGTTTTAGGTCCTTGTCCTGCTGGAAGGTGAGTCAACTTGTCAGCCACTTCTAACAGCTTCTCCTCCTGTAAAGTCCTGTATTTAGCTCCATTTATCTTGCTACCAACTCTGACCATTTTCTTTGTCTCTGTGGAAGCATGATGCTGCCAACACCATGTTTTATCGTGGGTATGGTATGTCCAGGTGATACTTTTCAGTCACACAGCGTTATACATGTACACTAAAATGTTTAAATTTGGTCTCCCCTGATCAGAGCACCGTTTTCCATATGTTTGCTGTGCATCATCCTTGGCTTGTGGCAAACTGTAAATGGGAATTCTAATGGCTTTTTTCTTGCCACTCTTTCATAAAGACCAGATTTTTGGAGTGCTAATCTAAAAGTTATCATGTTAGTAGATTACTTTAGGTCACCATGTATCTTCTGGCTTCTTTTCTGAATAATGCTGTACTTGCCCAGTCTGTCAGTTTAGATGGATGTCCATGTCTTGGTAGGTTTGCAGTTTTGCTGAACCCTGTCCATTTCCAGGTGAGGAATTGAACAATGCTCTTTAAGATGTTCAAGGTTTGAGATATTGGTTTATGACCTAACCTCCACGTCTGCTGTGTTCCTTGGTCTTCATGATGCTCACTAATGTTTTCCAACAAACCGCTGAAGCCTCCAGAGAACAGCTGGATTTATGCTGAGATTAACAACACGTTTCTACTTACTACTTAGTGGACTTCTCAAGGTATTTAGCTGCACTGGATTTTATTTAGAGGTATCAGAGTAAAGGGGGCTAAATAGATATGAACACCTTTACAGATTTTTGTAAAAAATCTTCCATTTCATCATTAATTTGTTCTGATCTATCACATAATATTGCAATACATTACATTAAAGTTATTGTTGTAATATGACAAAATGTGGAAATATTCAGTGAGCGTAAATACATTTGCAACGTACAGTAAAAAAGGACATAAGTCTTGCATTGCATTTGGCCCCCTCTTGGTTGCGCCACTGAGTTTTTTAGTGTAATTACCCATTCATATATCATACAGTCAACTAAGAGAACAGTTAGTCTGTAGTTTTTTAATCAAACACCACCTCTGACTGCTGGCTCATGTGATTTCATACATTTAATTCATTGATCGTCCTACTTGCATGTCTCCAGTCCGTGCTGTACTGCTTCCTCCACCTGAGCTTTGGTTGCTATGGTGACGTTCCGAAATAAGCACGCAGCTCTTGCTTCAGTGAAGTTTAAGGTGTACTTTCCTCCATCGATCAGAATGAAGGTTCCCGTGGATTTGTTAGTCTGAGCCATGACTGAAAAGTTGCAAAATTGATACGTGTTGTTAACACTTCTAGGTTAATTTTCAATGAAACTGGTTTGATTTTAACATCAGTATTGACACAACTAACAAAAAAGGACAATTTTACAGCCCTTAAATGTCTGGATTGTACTTTACTTAAGGCCAAAGTTCTTTAAATATTGTACAAGTAGGCTCCCAGTGGTGGTTCTGTGGCTTTCTTTGGCCATTAACAAGGTAAATATACGCTAATACAAAGCATGAAAGGTGAATTGTTTAAGAATGCTGATCTTTGTTTCAAACAGAAAAAAAATTTTGAGCGCTGTGGAGAATATTTTGAAAACTCACAGTATAAACTGAGGCATACTGCAGTAGAAATGGCTGCCTATTAACCCCTAAACTCAGAATGTGGAGCTGGGAATCTCAGCTACTGCATGATTAAAACACAGACAAGAAAAACACAAAACTCTCAAAGTCTTGTTGTATTAAAGTTAAAGTCAAATCAAGTGCAATAAAGAAATCTTAAAAGAGTAATATGATGATTGTGTAATCTTATATACCTGAGTCAAGCAAAATTTAGGCTCAACTTGCAATCCTCTCCACAACCAAATGGCCTGATAGTGTCTCAATTTCTT
This sequence comes from Crenichthys baileyi, assembly GCA_036173005.1. NCBI lineage: Eukaryota > Metazoa > Chordata > Actinopteri > Cyprinodontiformes > Goodeidae > Crenichthys > Crenichthys baileyi. The sequence continues at coordinate 173,023 of JAHHUM010000681.1, read as the reverse complement.
TCTTCTTTGGATGTTTGTATCATAAACACCATATAGTTGTAAATACTTTGTTTTCCAAATAACATCTTCACAAACATTTTATAACAATATCACAACATAATTTTGATCCATATCCTCAAAAAGTTTTTCCACTGCACTTCTCTTTGGAGATGTTTCTGAAGGAGCAAAGATCAATGTGCCTAAACAACTCATCTTTTGAGGTAGCTCTTGACTTTTACGACTTTTATGTACATTACTGGTAATTTGTTAGTATTTACCATGTTAAACCACAAAGCTATCTTCTAAGGACTCTGAAAGTACACCATGATATGAATCACCTGGAGTAGCTCTGACCAGCACCATAGAAAGAGTGTTATGACACTCTTTGAACTCGCCGATAGGCGGTCACGTGGTTCATGTAGTTCTCAATAGTTCCAAACATCTCAGCGGTGTCAGACAGTTTGAACGGCTTCAGGTGCGACATAACGCAAAAAGTGAATGAATAATAAACTGATTACTGGTTACTAAATCATAATTTGAAAATACTAACAGAAGTAACAATACCTATTATAAATGCTCTTTCTGATCTCCTCACCATGCTATGCTAGCATGGGAATGCTAACTGTATTCTGTGCCAGCAGTTAAAAGCTCTGATCAAACGTACCTTCAGATTCAATTCAGTTTTATTTATATAGCGCCAATTCACAACACATGTTGTCTCAAGGCACTTCACAAAAGTCAGGTACATACATTCCAATTAGTCCTAATCATTGAACAGTGCAGTCAGAGTTAGTTATTTATTCAAATTGGATAAAAAGTTTCTGTCTAAGGAAACCCAGCAGATTGCATCCAGTCAGTGACTTGCAGCATTCACTCCTCCTGGATGAGCATGTAGAGATCTATATCCTATGGAAAGATCTATTGCCTATATATTTCAAAAAAATATCCAAATATTATAGATGGAAAATGAGCAGAATTTGAAAATTAAATAATTTTTAAATGAATGAGGGAAATATGTAGCTGTATGAAAATATGACTGAAGACCTGGGATGAATTCTTAATTTTTGTAGAAGACATAATTATTCTATTTTTTGCTGCCATGCAAACTGAGTACTTGTATCTATAACAGAGTTAATTGTGCCTGTAGTCTGACAACTATTGTAAAACTGTAATGCATTGACTAAAATGTTCATTTAATTGAAACTGTAGTTAGAATCGTATTAGATGATAAAACAACTGTGAATTGTGCAAAAATAAATGACCAAACAATTTATTGTAAGATATGTAAAATTCAAAACTAGCTTTAATCAAGTACTTGCACTACAATTTATACAGTTTAACATTTACATCTGCACCAATAAACTGTATCTGATCAAATCTGGACAAGGTAGAAATGTGTCCACGTCCGAATGAGGGTTCATCCTCCTTGGCATCATTGGCAGCAGCTCCCTTTGAAGTCAGTCACCACATCTGCTGATCTCCCTGAAAACAATATACAAACAGTTTAGAGGACTCGGAATCAATCACCATCATAGCTGGAATGTCATAATGGAAGGCAAAAAAAGTAAATGCCTTCCAGTCAGGGGTGAAAGTAGTTTTTAATTTTTGCCTGTACTTAGTGGCGGAGCTAGAGAGGGGGCTGGAGAGGCACTGGGGGCAAATATGCATGCATATTTGCATGGATATATATATATCTATATATATATAGATATATATCTATAGATAAATATATAGATATATATCTATATATATATATATATACAGTATCTCTCTCTCTCTCTCTCTCTCTCTACTGTACTGTATATAGATATACTGTATATTTATATAAAGTACAGACCAAAAGTTTGGACACACCCCATTCAAAGAGTTTTCTTTATTTTCGTGACTATGAATATTGTAGCTTCACACTGAAGGCATCAAAACTATGAATTAACACATGTGGAATTATATACTGAACAAAAAAGTGTGAAACAACTGAAAATATGTCTTATATTCTAGGTTTTTCAAAGTAGCCACCTTTTGCTTTGATTACTGCTCCACACACTCTTGGCATTCTGTTGATGAGCTTCAAGAGGTAGTCACCTGAAATGGTTTTCACTTCACAGGTGTGCCCTGTCAGGTTTAATAAGTGGGATTTCAAGCCTTATAAATGGGGCTGGGACCATCAGTTGTGTTGTGCAGGAGGTGGATACAGTACACAGATGATAGTCCTACTGAATAGACTGTTATGGCAAGAAAAAAGCAGCTAAGTAAAGAAAAACGTGTGGCCATCATTACTTTAAGAAATGAAGGTCAATCAGTCTGAACAATTGGGAAAACATTGAAAGTGTCCCCAAATGCAGTCGCAAAAACCATCAAGCGCTACAAAGAAACTGGCTCACATGAGGATCGCCCCAGGAAAGGAAGACCAAGAGTCACCTCTGCTGCGGACGATAAGTTCATCTGAGTCACCAGCCTCAGAAATCGCAGGTTAACAGCAGCTCAGATTAGAGAACAGGTCAATGCCACACAGAGTTCTTGGCAGCAGACACATCTCTAGAACAAATTTTAGAGGAGACTGTGTGAATCAGGCCTTCATGGTAAAATAGCTGCTAGGAAACCACTGCTGAGGACAGGCAACAAGCAGAAGAGACTTGTTTGGGCTAAAGAACACAAGGAATGGACATTAGACCAGTGGAAATCTGTGCTTTGGTCTGATGAGTCCAAGTTTGAGATCTTTGGTTCAAACCACCGTGTCTTTGTGCGGCGCAGAAGAGGTGAACGGATGGACTCTACATGCCTGGTTCCCTCCGTGAAGCATGGAGGAGGAGGTGTGATGGTGTGGGGGTGCTTTGCTGGTGACACTGTTGGGGATTTATTCAAAATTGAAGGCATATTGAGCCAGCATGGCTACCACAGCATCTTGCAGCGGCATGCTATTCCATCCGGTTTGCGTTTAGTTGGATCATCATTTATTTTTCAACAAGACAATGACCCCAAACACACCTCCAGGCTGTGTACGGGCTATTTGACCAAGATGGAGAGTGATGGGGTGCTGCGCCAAATGACCTGGCCTCCACAGTCACCGGACCTGAACCCAATCTAGATGGTTTGGGGTGAGCTGGACCGCAGAGTGAAGGCAAAAGGGCCAACAAGTGCTAAGCATCTCTGGGAATTCCTTCAAGACTGTTGGAAAACCATTTCAGGTGACTACCTCTTGAAGCTCATCAACAGAATGCCAAGAGAAATCAAAGCAAAATGTGGCTACTTTGAAGAACCTAGAATATAAGACATATATTCAGTTGTTTCACACTTTTTTGTTCAGTATATAATTCCACATATGTTAATTCATATATATATAGATATATACATATCTATATATACAGGGGTTGGACAATGAAACTTAAACACCTGGTTTTAGACCACAATAATTTATTAGTATGGTGTAGGGCCTCCTTTTGCGGCCAATACAGCATCAATTCGTCTTGGGAATGACATATACAAGTCCTGCACAGTGGTCAGAGGGATTTTAAGCCATTCTTCTTGCAGGATAGTGGCCAGGTCACTACGTGATACTGGTGGAGGAAAACGTTTCCTGACTCGCTCCTCCAAAACACCCCAAAGTGGCTCAATAATATTTAGATCTGGTGACTGTGCAGGCCATGGGAGATGTTCAACTTCACTTTCATGTTCATCAAACCAATCTTTCACTAGTCTTGCTGTCTGTATTGGTGCATTGTCATCCTGATACACGGCACCACCTTCAGGATATATTGTTTGAACCATTGGATGCACATGGTCCTCAAAAATGGTTCGGTAGTCCTTGGCAGTGAGGCGCCCATCTAGCACAAGTATTGGGCCAAGGGAATGCCATGATATGGCAGCCCAAACCATCACTGATCCACCCCCATGCTTCACTTTGGGCATGCAACAGTCTGGGTGGTACGCTTCTTTGGGGCTTCTCCACACCGTAACTCTCCCAGATGTGGGGAAAACAGTAAAGGTGGACTCATCAGAGAACAATACATGTTTCACATTGTCCACAGCCCAAGATTTGTGCTCCTTGCACCATTGAAACCGACGTTTGGCATTGGCATGAGTGACCAAAGGTTTGGCTATAGCAGCCCGGCCGTGTATATTGACCCTGTGGAGCTCCCGACTGACAGTTCTGATGGAAACAGGAAAGTTGAGGTGCACATTTAATTCTGTCGTGATTTGGGCAGCCGTGGTTTTATGTTTTTTGGATACAATCCGGGTTAGCACCCGAACATCCCTTTCAGACAGCTTCCTCTTGCGTCCACAGTTAATCCTGTTGGATGTGGTTCATCCTTCTTGGTGGTATGCTGACATTACCCTGGATACCGTGGCTCTTGATACATCACAAAGACTTGCTGTCTTGGTCACAGATGCGCCAGCAAGACGTGCACCAACAATTTGTCCTCTTTTGAACTCTGGTATGTCACCCATAATGTTGTGTGCATTTCAATATTTTGAGCAAAACTGTGCTCTTACCCTGCTAATTGTATATCTACATCTACACATCTATAGACAGACAGACAGACAGATACACACCCACACAGACACACTTCCTTTGTAGGTTCAGCAGGTTACCATGGTTGGGTTTGCTGCATTTGGATGCACCAATCGGTCAGAGAAAGGGACCCGTATGTATGGCTTCCCAAAAGATCCTGAATGAAGGAAAAAATGGTTGGTTCAAGTCAATATACGCAACCTCACCATCACCAGAGGTCACAACAACAAAAGGAAACTATGTGCTGTAAGTTCAATCTGCACAGTCTGCACTCTGCACATTTAGGGATCAAATGTTGTACTGGAAAATGCACAAGGACCTAATGAAATGTGCAAGAAAATAAATAAATAAATCACTTTACAGGCACATTTTGAAAAAGGACAGTTTGTGAGGGCACAGTCAGGCAAAGTGAGACTGAGGGCTGATGCCGTTCCAACCCTTTTTCTTCATCGCCCAGGACCAAAGAGGAGGAAGGATCCTGCAATGAGAAGTCCAGCAGAACTTCCACTGCATGCTGATCCACTGACTAGTGATCACACATATAGTTCTAAAGTAAACTTTGGTACGAACGGTGTTAAATAGAGGGAGATGAGGTAAAGTGAAGGGGAAAAAGAAGATGACATTGTAGCCTCAGAGCACATGCCAGGAACTGATGAGCCAGGGTCAGCAGGGCGAGGAGCAGTGGCGTGCACAGACATTTTGGGGGGCAGGTGCTCAAATGGAAAAAAAGGGCACCTTATGCAGGACATGGAGCTGTCGGTTGCCTTTGTAGTGTGAGATTTATTACAGGCATAGCATGAACATAATTTATATGTATTACTAAGCACCCACAAAACAAAATGTCCTGTGGGATGTAGGGGAAATGACCACCCAGGAAAAAAAAACTCAAAACAAGAATGCATTTTACACAATTTTTAAGATTAATAAGGCAACGCAATTATCATAGATTGATTTAAAATTAGACTACTGATTCACAACCTGAACTTCCTGAGTCAAATTTGAAACTTTCGTTATCCTTCCTTTTTTTCTTTTTACACACTAAGCACAACGTGTTTGTCTTGACTATATCATTCTGTACTTTTATCACAAAATGTCTTCTGCACCAAATAGCCTTATATTTTAGCAAAGCCTGTTACACTGCCAAATTTACCAGGTACGTCACACTAAATTAGTTATCTTCAGAAATGTGAGTAACCAGTGACCAATCGACAGTGTAAATCAACTACACCAAGAAAAGTTATGAGTTATACAATCTTTATAGTCAAAATGAAACCAACAGCAGAGAATATGATCATAAGAAGAATCATCTATACTTCTGCATGTAGCCAGTGTGATATATGACAGAAATTATTCTTAGAGAATAAAAATTAATGAGATTACAAGCCTTGAGAACTGATAAGATATCTGCTATTTAGAAATTAAAATACTCTGATCACATCATAATTTTTACACACACAGAAGTAGAAAATACAACTTCGCCCACATGCCCCACATTTACTGAACTCTATTAAAGGTATTTTGGTAGCGTAATTGTAACGTTAACCAGCTCATTTGGCCGTATTTGCAATTAAAAAAAACATGAGTCAAACAGAAGTCATCAGGCACCATTATAGCAAATGTAATACGTACATCTATGAGATAGATTTGAATTTATTTATTTCTTCTAAATTAATCTAAGAGTTAAATCGTAGACATCCTCTTGGCGCCTGGTGGCGGCCATAGAAGACATAGTGGGTAAAGGTAGGCCATTCATTGGCCTGTTCTGTTTAGATAAAATGGTGGCAGGTGAAGTTTTAACTTTTTCATCTGAAGTTTAGGAAGCAAGTCTATTCGTTTTGTTTGTTACCTGGATGGTTAACCAGCCAGTCGGCAGGGCAGGCCTCTATCTGACGGCAGCAGGGAGGGGAGGGGAGGTAAGCTGCACCAGCACGTCCACCTCTCCGCTCTGCTCGCAGCCCGTCTCCGTTGAAAGACACACGAGGCGGGACACGTATGTGTGTTGGTGAGGCGGGGTGCTAGTTGTCGCTCAAAATTTCAGAAAAGTGGGGCACTGGTATTATAGGCCTTTAAATTCAGAAATTTTACCTTGAGCCCCACACTATACACTGTAAAAAAAAAAAAAAAAAGTTTCAGGAGGGCACTTTTTCGTCCATAGGATAAAAGGGCAGGTGCTCTAGCACCACCTCGTGTCTATCTGTGCATGTCCCTGGCAAGGAGTATGCATCAACAGGCAATACAATCAGGAAACCGAGGTGAAAAAGCTGAGGGAGGAATTAGAAAACCAAAAAATTCACATAAGAACAATAGGAGAACTTAGACAGACAGAAGGAAATTAATGCAGTCCTACGAAAGAAAAATGTAACAATGGAAAATACATTTGTCAGCATTTTCACAAAAGATCAAATGAAAGCTATCAGCATGAAGAGTAAGAGAGGCATAAGATGGAGCAAAAACACATTAAACGTGTAAACAGGAATTGTGATGGCAACATTACAATTTTAGGTATTCAGAAAGACATGTTTGACCATGGACACATGTTTGTGTTGACAAGCAGGTTTAGGTTTTTTTGACAGCTTCCCCATTAACCAGTCAGCGCCAGAACTCCAAATCAACAAGAATACAGCACTGTTACCTTTGATTGTTTAAAAGTATTTTTTTGTTACTGTTCTACTGTGTATTGATGCTGATATGTTCCAGTAATAATTATTAATTTATTGTTCTGTCTTGAGATAGATTCTAATATCTACTTCAACTTCACCCATGACTAGCAAATGCAAAACTAATAACATAAAACAAATGTTAAGTAACAGTTCTGCTGTAAACACCAACTTTGTGAAGGTCTTAAAATCATTTTGTTCAAACATCTTGATTCAGCTCTTATTATTCTTAAGGACAGAAAAATTAGACCTTGTTACCTTTGTGGTGCTCTCGTGTGGTTTACCTGGAAAAGAATAATAAAAAATTACTCATCTTCACAATCACGTTTAATGATAATGTCCCCATTTATGTGGCCGTCGTTGACAATCTATAACTTTAACTAAATTAACCATGCCAATATCACAGTATTTTTCAAGATGTGCTAGTTCAGTAGCTGGAATTACAATAAAAATTTGAAAATTATCAACGTTAAGAATGTAAGCTGTATTGGACATTTTAAAATGCTGAATCAGACATAATGAGATAGAACCGTCTAAACTCACCATGCTTGCAGTGAGCTTGCTGCAGTTAAAACACAACAAGCGAGTTAACATGCTCAATTAACTAAACCTGGCGATATAAAATATAATTGCTAAACTGCGATACAGAACAGTCAACTAAAGCTTGACAATAGCAAAATAATAATAAAAAAATAAAATTTTCATCAACTTACCGTAAAAAATCCATACGAAGCACCGAGAATGAACTACGTCCAATGCTGGAGCTGCTGGTGTTTGGAACTATTAGTGGCTCCATGACCCTTGTGACTTCCGCATTCAATTCTTTCTATAGAAGTCAATGGGAGTGTTGTAACTCTCTCTTTCTATGGCGCTGGTTCTGACTAAAACAAAAAGTTCTGACTAAAACCCCTTTGTGTTCCCTCAGATCCTTCTCAGCTTATGCGTTTTGGTTTGTGTCCCCCATGCATTGCTGTCATTTTAAAATAATTTAAAATTTAATGTACCAGATTTCCAAGTGTTACACACGTGTACACACTGAACCCTATAAAGCCCCTTGTTATAAAATGACATTTGGGGTGGTCAGAAAATTAATATCATGAAATAGACAACAGACATGGTACATACACCATAAAGATATATGTAAAAATGTCATAAATACAGTAAATAATATAAAAATAATCCTGATCATTGTATACAAAACAACATGGAAGAGAAAGTGCCTTAAATGTTTAAACCATGGTACAAAGTCATCTAAAATCATATCTTCAACAGATTTAATAATTTTTCAGTCACATTATCATGACATTATAATGAATATATACTTGATATATTATCTGAAAGGACAGATTTGTTGATTTTCTTTTTAATGTGGGACAAAATTAATGCAGAACTCTTACCTTTACTCAGGCTGGAGGCAGAAAGCTGCAACATTGCTGGAAAGAACATCAGGAAAACTGACAGAAAACAGCCTCTTCTTGCCATGTTTTTCTATGAGAAATACAGCTGAAATGAGTGAATGTGAAGAAGCACCTGGAATGCAGAAGGGTGTCACCGAACAATGTCATGTGGAGGAAACAGGAAATCTGAGGTCATCTCTGCCTGGTGGCCTTTCAGCCAGATACAGCCAACATCCACATGACAGTAGCTCTCAGTATGTTTTATTCAAACATTGTTTGGGTCGTCAGATGGCAGATAGATGACATATGCAAGAACCAAGCTGTTAAAGATCATTGAGGATGTCCAGGAAACATTAAAGAAGAAATGTCAATAAGCGGTTTCCAATAGAAACAAATAAGAAAATGGTTCTCAGCTAAAAAAATGAGCTGCTCAGTTAAACAGGCCCTTTATCAAACTGAAGCCTTTTCCAGAAAAAGGGATGAAAAAACTGTTGGGTGTGTAGTTCAGCCGTGTGAATATTTTCTGCTTTGCCAGCACTATTGAAGTGACAGCTCTATCAGTCAAGTAGAAAAAGGAACTTCCTTCACAATGTTGCTGCTGATTTTCTTCTTCTAATAGTTTATGGTCACCTCAGTGCAATTCATTGTAAGTAGCCAAACAAATAATCAGTCAGTCTTAATTTTTGTTATTTTATGTGATTGCTCACATCATTTCTTGTTACCATGGATATAAAAAGAACCTCCTTGTTAAATTGCCAGTTTATTTTAACCATTTCAGGACATTCTCCACCTCTAATGTGACGTTATCTCCTGTAGTATTTAACTGAAAAACATCTAATGAGGGAAACATTTTTAAAATAATATGCTGCAAAACCCTGGTTAAATACAGTTAGTATAGTTTTAAACTAATGCTTTGTTAAAGCACCTTTCAGTATTTTGTCCTTCTGGGTACACAACTACCATCAATTAATTAAATGTGTTCTACATGTGACAACAGTCCTCTGTATTGTTCGTATGTCTGGAGGCCTGAATAAAATCTCCCAGGACTTTGTAAAATAAGTGTTTTATAGACTGGTGGAAGCAAGCTGGGACTTTTGAGCAACAATTTGAAAATGTTTGCTTGGCAGTTGCCTCAAAAACAACACTGTACGTCACCAAAAGAACGCAATACTCACAGTGAAACATAGTGCTGGCGGCATCATGTTCTAGGGCTCATTTCCTTTGGATGAAACTGAGGTTTCTGGTGTATGAAATTCTAAAGTTTTAAATATTACTTAAGTCCTCTGCTTGAAAGCTGAAGAAGGTTTTTTTTTAGCATACCTGTTAGCTCAAGCACACATCAAGATTTGCGCTCCTTGCACCATTGAAACCAATGTTTGGCATTGGCATGAGTGACCAAAGGTTTGGCTATAGCAGCCCGGCCGTGTATATTGACCCTGTGGAGCTCCCGACGGACAGTTCTGGTGGAAACAGGAGAGTTGAGTTGCACATTTAATTCTGCCGCGATTTGGGCAGCCGTGGTTTTATGTTTTTTGGATACAATCCGGGTTAGCACCCGAACATCCCTTTCAGACAGCTTCCTCTTGCGTCCACAGTTAATCCTGTTGGATGTGGTTCATCCTTCTTGGTGGTATGCTGACATTACCCTGGATACCGTGGCTCTTGATACATCACAAAGACTTGCTGTCTTGGTCACAGATGCGCCAGCAAGACGTGCACCAACAATTTGTCCTCTTTTGAACTCTGGTATGTCACCCATAATGTTGTGTGCATTTCAATATTTTGAGCAAAACTGTGCTCTTACCCTGCTAATTGTATATCTACATCTACACATCTATAGACAGACAGACAGACAGATACACACCCACACAGACACACTTCCTTTGTAGGTTCAGCAGGTTACCATGGTTGGGTTTGCTGCATTTGGATGCACCAATCGGTCAGAGAAAGGGACCCGTATGTATGGCTTCCCAAAAGATCCTGAATGAAGGAAAAAATGGTTGGTTCAAGTCAATATACGCAACCTCACCATCACCAGAGGTCACAACAACAAAAGGAAACTATGTGCTGTAAGTTCAATCTGCACAGTCTGCACTCTGCACATTTAGGGATCAAATGTTGTACTGGAAAATGCACAAGGACCTAATGAAATGTGCAAGAAAATAAATAAATAAATCACTTTACAGGCACATTTTGAAAAAGGACAGTTTGTGAGGGCACAGTCAGGCAAAGTGAGACTGAGGGCTGATGCCGTTCCAACCCTTTTTCTTCATCGCCCAGGACCAAAGAGGAGGAAGGATCCTGCAATGAGAAGTCCAGCAGAACTTCCACTGCATGCTGATCCACTGACTAGTGATCACACATATAGTTCTAAAGTAAACTTTGGTACGAACGGTGTTAAATAGAGGGAGATGAGGTAAAGTGAAGGGGAAAAAGAAGATGACATTGTAGCCTCAGAGCACATGCCAGGAACTGATGAGCCAGGGTCAGCAGGGCGAGGAGCAGTGGCGTGCACAGACATTTTGGGGGGCAGGTGCTCAAATGGAAAAAAAGGGCACCTTATGCAGGACATGGAGCTGTCGGTTGCCTTTGTAGTGTGAGATTTATTACAGGCATAGCATGAACATAATTTATATGTATTACTAAGCACCCACAAAACAAAATGTCCTGTGGGATGTAGGGGAAATGACCACCCAGGAAAAAAAAACTCAAAACAAGAATGCATTTTACACAATTTTTAAGATTAATAAGGCAACGCAATTATCATAGATTGATTTAAAATTAGACTACTGATTCACAACCTGAACTTCCTGAGTCAAATTTGAAACTTTCGTTATCCTTCCTTTTTTTCTTTTTACACACTAAGCACAACGTGTTTGTCTTGACTATATCATTCTGTACTTTTATCACAAAATGTCTTCTGCACCAAATAGCCTTATATTTTAGCAAAGCCTGTTACACTGCCAAATTTACCAGGTACGTCACACTAAATTAGTTATCTTCAGAAATGTGAGTAACCAGTGACCAATCGACAGTGTAAATCAACTACACCAAGAAAAGTTATGAGTTATACAATCTTTATAGTCAAAATGAAACCAACAGCAGAGAATATGATCATAAGAAGAATCATCTATACTTCTGCATGTAGCCAGTGTGATATATGACAGAAATTATTCTTAGAGAATAAAAATTAATGAGATTACAAGCCTTGAGAACTGATAAGATATCTGCTATTTAGAAATTAAAATACTCTGATCACATCATAATTTTTACACACACAGAAGTAGAAAATACAACTTCGCCCACATGCCCCACATTTACTGAACTCTATTAAAGGTATTTTGGTAGCGTAATTGTAACGTTAACCAGCTCATTTGGCCGTATTTGCAATTAAAAAAAACATGAGTCAAACAGAAGTCATCAGGCACCATTATAGCAAATGTAATACGTACATCTATGAGATAGATTTGAATTTATTTATTTCTTCTAAATTAATCTAAGAGTTAAATCGTAGACATCCTCTTGGCGCCTGGTGGCGGCCATAGAAGACATAGTGGGTAAAGGTAGGCCATTCATTGGCCTGTTCTGTTTAGATAAAATGGTGGCAGGTGAAGTTTTAACTTTTTCATCTGAAGTTTAGGAAGCAAGTCTATTCGTTTTGTTTGTTACCTGGATGGTTAACCAGCCAGTCGGCAGGGCAGGCCTCTATCTGACGGCAGCAGGGAGGGGAGGGGAGGTAAGCTGCACCAGCACGTCCACCTCTCCGCTCTGCTCGCAGCCCGTCTCCGTTGAAAGACACACGAGGCGGGACACGTATGTGTGTTGGTGAGGCGGGGTGCTAGTTGTCGCTCAAAATTTCAGAAAAGTGGGGCACTGGTATTATAGGCCTTTAAATTCAGAAATTTTACCTTGAGCCCCACACTATACACTGTAAAAAAAAAAAAAAAAAGTTTCAGGAGGGCACTTTTTCGTCCATAGGATAAAAGGGCAGGTGCTCTAGCACCACCTCGTGTCTATCTGTGCATGTCCCTGGCAAGGAGTATGCATCAACAGGCAATACAATCAGGAAACCGAGGTGAAAAAGCTGAGGGAGGAATTAGAAAACCAAAAAATTCACATAAGAACAATAGGAGAACTTAGACAGACAGAAGGAAATTAATGCAGTCCTACGAAAGAAAAATGTAACAATGGAAAATACATTTGTCAGCATTTTCACAAAAGATCAAATGAAAGCTATCAGCATGAAGAGTAAGAGAGGCATAAGATGGAGCAAAAACACATTAAACGTGTAAACAGGAATTGTGATGGCAACATTACAATTTTAGGTATTCAGAAAGACATGTTTGACCATGGACACATGTTTGTGTTGACAAGCAGGTTTAGGTTTTTTTGACAGCTTCCCCATTAACCAGTCAGCGCCAGAACTCCAAATCAACAAGAATACAGCACTGTTACCTTTGATTGTTTAAAAGTATTTTTTTGTTACTGTTCTACTGTGTATTGATGCTGATATGTTCCAGTAATAATTCTTAATTTCTTGTTCTGTCTTGAGATAGATTCTAATATCTACTTCAACTTCACCCATGACTAGCAAATGCAAAACTAATAACATAAAACAAATGTTAAGTAACAGTCCTGCTGTAAATACCAACTTTGTGAAGGTCTTAAAATCATTTTGTTCAAACATCTTGATTCAGCTCTTATTATTTTTAAGGACAGAAAAATGAGATCTTGTTACCTTTGTGGTTCTCTCGTGTGGTTTACCTGGATAAGAATAAGAAAAAATTACTCATCTTCACAATCACGTTTAATGATAATGTCCCCATTTATGTGGCAGTCGTTGACAAACAATCTATAACTTTAACTAAATTAACCATGCCAATATCACAGTATTTTTCAAGATGTGCTAGTTCAGTAGCTGGAATTACAATAAAAATTAGAAAATTATCAACGTTAAGAATGTAAGCTGTATTGGACATTTTAAAATGCTGAATCAGACATAATGAGATAGAACCGTCTAAACTCACCATGCTTGCAGTGAGCTTGCTGCAGTTAAAACACAACAAGCGAGTTAACATGCTCAATTAACTAAACCTGGCGATATAAAATATAATTGCTAAACTGCGATACAGAACAGTCAACTAAAGCTTGACAATAGCAAAATAATAATAAAAAAATAAAATTTTCATCAACTTACCGTAAAAAATCCATACGAAGCACCGAGAATGAACTACGTCCAATGCTGGAGCTGCTGGTGTTTGGAACTATTAGTGGCTCCATGACCCTTGTGACTTCCGCATTCAATTCTTTCTATAGAAGTCAATGGGAGTGTTGTAACTCTCTCTTTCTATGGCGCTGGTTCTGACTAAAACAAAAAGTTCTGACTAAAACCCCTTTGTGTTCCCTCAGATCCTTCTCAGCTTATGCGTTTTGGTTTGTGTCCCCCATGCATTGCTGTCATTTTAAAATAATTTAAAATTTAATGTACCAGATTTCCAAGTGTTACACACGTGTACACACTGAACCCTATAAAGCCCCTTGTTATAAAATGACATTTGGGGTGGTCAGAAAATTAATATCATGAAATAGACAACAGACATGGTACATACACCATAAAGATATATGTAAAAATGTCATAAATACAGTAAATAATATAAAAATAATCCTGATCATTGTATACAAAACAACATGGAAGAGAAAGTGCCTTAAATGTTTAAACCATGGTACAAAGTCATCTAAAATCATATCTTCAACAGATTTAATAATTTTTCAGTCACATTATCATGACATTATAATGAATATATACTTGATATATTATCTGAAAGGACAGATTTGTTGATTTTCTTTTTAATGTGGGACAAAATTAATGCAGAACTCTTACCTTTACTCAGGCTGGAGGCAGAAAGCTGCAACATTGCTGGAAAGAACATCAGGAAAACTGACAGAAAACAGCCTCTTCTTGCCATGTTTTTCTATGAGAAATACAGCTGAAATGAGTGAATGTGAAGAAGCACCTGGAATGCAGAAGGGTGTCACCGAACAATGTCATGTGGAGGAAACAGGAAATCTGAGGTCATCTCTGCCTGGTGGCCTTTCAGCCAGATACAGCCAACATCCACATGACAGTAGCTCTCAGTATGTTTTATTCAAACATTGTTTGGGTCGTCAGATGGCAGATAGATGACATATGCAAGAACCAAGCTGTTAAAGATCATTGAGGATGTCCAGGAAACATTAAAGAAGAAATGTCAATAAGCGGTTTCCAATAGAAACAAATAAGAAAATGGTTCTCAGCTAAAAAAATGAGCTGCTCAGTTAAACAGGCCCTTTATCAAACTGAAGCCTTTTCCAGAAAAAGGGATGAAAAAACTGTTGGGTGTGTAGTTCAGCCGTGTGAATATTTTCTGCTTTGCCAGCACTATTGAAGTGACAGCTCTATCAGTCAAGTAGAAAAAGGAACTTCCTTCACAATGTTGCTGCTGATTTTCTTCTTCTAATAGTTTATGGTCACCTCAGTGCAATTCATTGTAAGTAGCCAAACAAATAATCAGTCAGTCTTAATTTTTGTTATTTTATGTGATTGCTCACATCATTTCTTGTTACCATGGATATAAAAAGAACCTCCTTGTTAAATTGCCAGTTTATTTTAACCATTTCAGGACATTCTCCACCTCTAATGTGACGTTATCTCCTGTAGAATTTAACTGGAAAACATCTAATGAGGGAGGCATTTTTAAAATAAAATGCTGCAAAACCCTGGTTAAATACAGTTAGTATAGTTTTAAACTAATGCTTTGTTAAAGCACCTTTCAGTATTTTGTCCTTCTGGGTACACAACTACCATCAATTAATTAAATGTGTTCTACATGTGACAACAGTCCTCTGTATTGTTCGTATGTCTGGAGGCCTGAATAAAATCTCCCAGGACTTTGTAAAATAAGTGTTTTATAGACTGGTGGAAGCAAGCTGGGACTTTTGAGCAACAATTTGAAAATGTTTGTTTGGCAGTTGCCTCAAAAACAACAGTGTACGTCACCAAAAGAACGCAATACTCACAGTGAAACATAGTGCTGGCGGCATCATGTTCTAGGGCTCATTTCCTTTGGATGGAACTGAGGTTTCTGGTGTATGAAATTCTAAAGTTTTAAATATTACTTAAGTCCTCTGCTTGAAAGCTGAAGAAGGTTTTTTTTTAGCATACCTGTTAGCTCAAGCACACATCAAGATTTGCGCTCCTTGCACCATTGAAACCAATGTTTGGCATTGGCATGAGTGACCAAAGGTTTGGCTATAGCAGCCCGGCCGTGTATATTGACCCTGTGGAGCTCCCGACGGACAGTTCTGGTGGAAACAGGAGAGTTGAGTTGCACATTTAATTCTGCCGCGATTTGGGCAGCCGTGGTTTTATGTTTTTTGGATACAATCCGGGTTAGCACCCGAACATCCCTTTCAGACAGCTTCCTCTTGCGTCCACAGTTAATCCTGTTGGATGTGGTTCGTCCTTCTTGGTGGTTTGCTGACATTACCCTGGATACCGTGGCTCTTGATACATCACAAAGACTTGCTGTCTTGGTCACAGATGCGCCAGCAAGACGTGCACCAACAATCTGTCCTCTTTTGAACTCTGGTATGTCACCCATAATGTTGTGTGCATTTCAATATTTTGAGCAAAACTGTGCTCTTACCCTGCTAATTGAACCTTCACACTCTGCTCTTACTGGTGCAATGTGCAATCAATGAAGACTGGCTACCAGGCTGGTCCAATTTAGCCATGAAACCTCCCACACTAAAATGACAGGTGTTTCAGTTTCATTGTCCAACCCCTGTATTTACCAATCGTGTGACTTCGGGCAATTTACTGAAGGGAATCAGAATAAAAGGGGCTGAGTACACAACACTAACTTTTTTGAAATGTATCATCTTGCTTCCACGTCACAATGATGTGCTACTTAATGTTAATTCTGTCACACTTTGAAGTTTGTGGTTTTAATATGACATAGTGTGAAAAGGTTAGAAGGTTCTGTATATCATGCAGGCTTCTCAGATGAATGCAAGAAAAAAAACACATGGACCCTTTGCATTAAAGAAATTGGCAGGCTGACAAATGACATCTTGAGCCGTCAGAACAGGTGAAGGAGTGTGGGGAAAGAGCTCAGACGTGGGCGCGACAACTCGAAGATTAGGTACAGGCTAGTCGAACTGAGTCGGGAACAGGCCAGCTCACAGTTGAATGGTACGAGTGCATCAATCAAAGCCTGACTGCTGGTGGTTGAAAAGGAAGTTGTTTAAGTAGCAAAGGAGAGACGAAGGACTGTGTCCTTCTAAGGCGGCATTTGTGGGCCGATTACGTCACAGCAACCTTTAAAAAAAAACACCTGACAAAATAAAAACTTCACATTTGTAAAAGAAGAAATTCCAGGATATGGGGACAAACATTATGCCTCCCTAACAGGAATAACAAAATATATAACAGGACTGAAAAATAGCCACAAAATAAAGATTTTAGACATTATATTGCAACAGAAGTACAAATACAACACCTCACCATGGGAGTATGAACATTATTTCTAAAAAACATTTTCCAACAGACTCAGTAAACCAGAGGGATAAATAAAAAAATTTAAAAAGGGGGTTAAGTTCCCAGGGGTTTGTAATAAACTATAGTCTGATATTGAAGAGAGACGTTTAATTGCAGGGGCCATCTTTTTTAAGAGATTTATAAAATAACAAAAACTAATTTTTCCACACCATCCAAATTGGTAAAGATTTTATGAAACGACATTTGTGAATATTGAATAAAGCAAACAAAATAATATTATTCGTTAAATATTAAGCTTTTTTATCCATTAATAACATACCATATTTAACTTCTTTCCAGGAGAAATAATCAACTTTCAAAGACTTTGAGACCAACCAGTTATGAATTTCCTTCCATTAATTTTGTACAGCCTCACATTCAAAGTAAAGATGTTCTGTTGACTCCACAGCGGAATTACAAAAATAACATTTCTCCGTTTCAAATTTAAATATTCTTTCAATTAATTCTTGTGAAGGATGAATTTTGTTTAGAATTGTAAGGTGAATTTCATTAACTTTACTGGGAATTGGAAATTTCAGAAATTTAGTTCTAATTAATCGAATTTCACCTTTATTAAAGTTTCTTAAATAAAATGTACGTTTAGAGGTCCCAGGATACATTTCATTAATTAAGAGTTTTCTCAAAACCAAATTACTACACTTTCTATCCACAAAATATACGTCGTTGATTTTTATTTTGTTCATTTTAGGAAATTGGGATTGAAATAAATTATTTTTAATTATATTTAACATAGCAGTTGGAATATTATCAATCACATTTTGGTAATCCTCAGGGAGATAGGCTAAATTATATTCATTCGTTCATTGCATCAAAATCTATGGCTTTTATTCCACCTTCTTCAAAACTTTTAATCATGTCAGCTTATCGGATATAACGATGCTTATTTTTCCAAATAGAATTAAAGATGAGGCTATTTTTTACTTTTGTAGTTTTGACAGAAAAGGTAGTGAATAGGCAGGGTATATAAGTCTAGAAATTAATTCAGTTTTTGTCAATAAGGATCGTCCAAATAATGTTATGTCTCTTTGCAACTAATTATTAAGGATTTAAGAGAATGATTTTACTACCTGAAGGGCAACAGGTATTTGCTCCTTATTTTTTTAAAACAGTGTCGTATCGCCTGCTAGTTGACTTACAACTATTTTATGGTGATTCCTCCAATTTCCTATTTTTTGGACACCATTAAACTACACCCTTGTCTTATACCTCTTCCTATCTTAAATCTTGGACAAGTACCCTTAGACAAGGAGACACAGCTGTTTATGTCTGTGTGTAGCATCTTAATTATATTTAAAAAATACTCTCCAAATCCAAAATGTTTTAATATATTATATGAAGGCTGTTTAAATTTGAAGGCTCCTCCAAAGGGACAAATGTGTCTTTCATTTCCCCAGAAATAAAGGATGGGTCCAGTGTATTCTTCGTGGCCAACCCTATCCCATGATTCATTACAGGTCAAAGCAGATTGTTGAAACGGAGGAAGTAATGGCAGAGGAGAGTGAAAAGCTGTGAATAAAGTTGGATATATTACGTTTTCTGTGGAACATAAATACATTTTACAATGTTTTCAGGCGAGAATGTAGTTGTGTATACCTGAAATATCTGCTCCATTTACCAAGATATCACATAATTGCAAAGGTGCTGCGACTTGTTCGGTAATGTCTGCACCCGATTCGCTAACTGCCGGCTCGCCTCACCAGCTGTCAGCTGACCGGACGGCTGAGGCTCGCTATACCGGGGGAGAACGCCTGACTCCTGGAACATCGTTTTCAAACTCCCGATGTATTTAAACTTTGTTCAGAATGTTAACATTCTTGTGTTTAAGTTGTTAAAAATTGTAACAATAAATTTTATTAACTAGTATCGATTGTGCTCTCTTTCAGACTCTAACCTTGAAAACTGGCTCAGAGTTTATCTGTTCTTTCTTTCTAGGTGAAATGACTAAAGGAGCTACATCCATTAACATTTACTTTTCCTTCCCATAGAAAGTACTCCTGGATCAGTGCTTCTTTGTTCTCTTTGTGTCTCTGCTCTGTTCTCTCTAACCCCCAGTCGGTCGTGGCAGATGGCCGCTCACACTGAGCCTGGTTCTGCTGGAGGTTTCTTCCTGTTAAAAGGGAGTTTTCTTTTCCACTGTCACTACATGCCTGCACAGTATAAGGGATTGCTGCAAAATCAATGCATGCAACTATCCACTGTCTCTACATGCTCATCCAGGAGGAGTGAATGCTACAAGTCACTGACTCGATGCAATCTGGTTCCTTAGACAGAAAACCATTTTAACTAATTTGAATAATAAACTGAATCTGTCTGCAGTGTTTGATAGTTAGGATTATTTGGAATGTTTGTTATGACTTGAAATCAACTCTGTAAAGTGCCTTGAGACATGTGTTGTGAATTGGCGCTATATAAATAAACTGAATTGAATTAAGTTAAACCAAGTATTTTGCGCATAGAAATGAACAAACTTTTCAGAAATCTGACATTTCTGTTTAAAATATAATTTTTTATTGATCTTATGTAATATTCATATTTTCTGAGACACAAATTGTTGGGTTTTTTCATTATCTGTAAGCCGTAATCATCAAAATTGCAATGCTTGAAATATTTCACTCTATGTGTAATGAATTTATTTAAGACATTTATTACCTCTGAAAATGGATAAAACCCATGTGCATATCACATCAGGTGCTCATGATTAAAACATCATTAGTCAGCATTTTGAAGGAGGTTTGTATTGTTTAAACATCATGGCCTGTATTAACAAAGAATCTTAAGACTAAAAGTAGTTTCTAGTGACGTCATTCTTAGAAAAATCTTAGAATATCTTGAATACACACATAGCGTGTGTATGTTCATTTCTGGTCTCATCTGACCAGATCACTTTCTTCCACATGTTTGCTGGGTCCCTAAAACAGCTTGTGGCAAACTGCAGACTTTGCATTGCTGTGTTTCAAGAGTTCAACAATCCTGCAACTTGTCAATTTAGACCAGATGTGTGGATAACACATCTAATATTTGTACCAGATTCTCCCAGCAGAGTTTCCATGGACATGTTGGCTGTTTCTCTGGTCAGTAATGTTCTTACTCAGCCTGTCATTATAGGTGAACAACCTTATTTATTTTTTTACCATTCTAAATGTAACTGGTTCCCGTATTAATATTTGTATAATCACTCAGAATTTGTTAATGCTTTCTGATGCTTTTTTTGTGTGGTGCCTTTTTATTTGTTCCACGGGAAAGAGATTGAGCTGGAAAGCTGTGAGACGTGCTACGTGCTAAATTTAATGCTTTCTGAATGTCAGGCTGAATAAATGAAGAGTGCCTCCAAACGCATGCCCGGTGTCTCGTGGGTTATTTGACAACATCTTACGCAACGCAGAAGTTTACCAGTTACATATACATACGGATGATGGTTTAAACAGTGCTCTGTCAGATGTTCAAAGCATGGGATATTATTATATAATCTAAGCCTACTTTAAATGTCAACTTTATCCATGACCTGTCTGCTGGGGATCCCTTGGTCTTTATGATGCTGTTTGTTCACTAATGGTTGCACTGGTTTTTATTTAGGCGAGTAAGTGTAAAGAGTGCTGAATATATGCCACATTTGTCCGATTTTTATTAAAGCATTTGCCATGTTGCCTTCACTTGACAATTATAAAATACCTTGTGCTGGTCTATCACATAAAATCAGAATAAAATACAATGAAGATTCTGGTTATAATTTGACAAAATGTGGAAAAGTTAAAGGTATGAATACTTTTGCAAGGCACTGTATTATCAAGGTTCTTACACGTCTCCCTGATCTTTAGCTCCAGTTGTTTTCAGCAGGAAGATATTGAAAGTTTTGGAGACTGTAGCCGTCCTTGTCTGTGCATGCTTCAGTAGTAGACCCTCAGGGTACAGAGGGCCTCACGCAAACAGCTCAGCTCCACCTGTACGACACAACCAAGCAAACGCTGAGATTGTAACATTCTTGTACCGTCAAACAAAATAGGCAACAAAAATCGCTCAGCCAAACAGCTACACAGATTTTGGCAAGTTACCTGTATTATCATAGAGTGGTGGTTGATGAGAATAGCTGCCTGATCCTCCAGCCATCCATCATCCGAGAGCCGTTCTCTCTTGCTGCTCTCCCTCTCTACGCTTGTCAGTAATGTCCCACAGGCGTTCCTGCAATTCCTGGATACACATCAGATCCACTCAGTTTTTTTAATTAATTTTTAAAGACAGATACCTCATTATCTTTTTTACTTTTGCATCACAGTACGGTGCATCACAAAGTACTCTTACATCCAGCCCCAGATGAAACTCTGCTTTGGTCACCTCATCTTCTCTCGTCTGGTATGCTGTTGGGCGATCCAGATAATGGCTGTATCTATCTCTGAACAGGTATTACAGTTTTAAAATGAAATTAGAAGGATTTAGATTAACTGCAAATATTAATATGCACTTCAACAATCCTTCTGTGCCCCAACATTAGAACCGATAACCTGTTTCCATATTGTGAAATCAAACAACCAGGAGATAAACTTTTGTTGTCAATCTCAAAAGCAAATAAAATCTAGAAACAAGAGAGGTAAAAGCGTGCAATAAGCAGCTCCTGGCTGGAAGTGTAGTCAAAAGGTGTTTGGTTTAAATGAACAATCACTTTTTGTTAGGTTTTAACATTGAAAAAAAAGAGATGGGCACCTGGTGTTTAAAGATACAATCTAGTAACCAAATGGCTGAACGTAATACCTGATGTTGAAAACAAGAGTGAGCTGTAAACGCATCTGCTGCATTACTTGCTTTATGTTGTTTACATAAGACTGACAGATATTGTCCCAGTATGAACACAGGTACTCTGGTACCTGCTGGAGAAAGATAATAAGTAAATAAAGTTTTTTCACCATTTTCACCTGAAAATTATGGCATGCATTTGTATTCTGGTCCTGAATAAAATCCAGTGGAACCAAATACCTTCAGAAGTTACTTTATTTAAAACAAGCATGGACCAGTGTGTAAATTCGTCTTAGAATAACTCCACTTGTCCTTTGGAAGCCTCAGACATTTGTTAGAAAACGTTTGAGAACCAACCGAACCATGAAGACCAAGGAACACAACGGAGAGGTCAGGGATTATGTTGTGGACCAATTCAAAGCAGGGTTAGGTTACAAAACAATTTCCCAAGCTTTGAAAATCTCACAATGCTCTGTTCAATCAATCATTTAAAAATGAAAAGACCATGGCGCAACTGCAAACCTACCAAGATATGGATGTTCACCTAAACTGAGAGACCGAGCTAGCAGAGCATTAATCAGGGAAGCAACCAAGAAGCTCATGGTAACTCTGGAGAAGCAGCAGAAATTCACAACTCAAATGAGACAATTTTTTGACTGGATAATTATTAGTTATGCACTCCACAGTTATGCATTTGACCTTCATGGGAAAGTGGCAAAAAGAAAGCCATGTTGAAAGAAAGCCAGAAGAAGTCATGTTTAAAATTTGCCTTAACCCATGTAAGGGATACAGGAAGGTGAACGTTCTGACCTACATACAAAATGTGTGGTGGAAAAATAACACTGTAGATCACCCTGAACTAACATTCCTTTTGACAAAACATAACGGTGGCAGCATGATGCTGTGGGGATGCTTTCCTCAGCAGACACAGCAAGCTGGTCAAAGCTAATGTGAAGGTGGGTGGAGCTAAATACAGGCCTGGAAGAAAACTTATGATGGAAAATGGAAATAATTAGCACAGAGCTGTGCAGCCGTAAAAATAGAGCCCGAGGATTAAACCCTCTGTCTCCACTGTAAATAACTGCACATGGTCTTTATTTACCCCTTTTACATATTCCTGATGGCTTATAAGCTTGTTTTCCTTAAAATGTTCTTGTCTTATTATCTTTTAATTTTATTTTCGTTTATAAATCAGCCATTTAAAATGTTCAAAATATTTTTTTATGTTCATATATAAAAAATATAACACTGTAAATAAAGTATATTGATAACGATAGATTCAATTCAATTCAATTCAATTCAATTCAATTCAATTCAATTCAGTTTATTTATATAGCGCCAATTCACAACACATGTTGTCTCAAGGCACTTCACAAAAGTCAGGTACATACATTCCAATTAGTCCTAATCATTGAACAGTGCAGTCAGAGTTAGTTATTTATTCAAATTGGATAAAAAGTTTCTGTCTAAGGAAACCCAGCAGATTGCATCCAGTCAGTGACTTGCAGCATTCACTCCTCCTGGATGAGCATGTAGAGATCTATATCCTATGGAAAGATCTATTGCCTATATATTTCAAAAAAATATCCAAATATTATAGATGGAAAATGAGCAGAATTTGAAAATTAAATAATTTTTAAATGAATGAGGGAAATATGTAGCTGTATGAAAATATGACTGAAGACCTGGGATGAATTCTTAATTTTTGTAGAAGACATAATTATTCTATTTTTTGCTGCCATGCAAACTGAGTACTTGTATCTATAACAGAGTTAATTGTGCCTGTAGTCTGACAACTATTGTAAAACTGTAATGCATTGACTAAAATGTTCATTTAATTGAAACTGTAGTTAGAATCGTATTAGATGATAAAACAACTGTGAATTGTGCAAAAATAAATGACCAAACAATTTATTGTAAGATATGTAAAATTCAAAACTAGCTTTAATCAAGTACTTGCACTACAATTTATACAGTTTAACATTTACATCTGCACCAATAAACTGTATCTGATCAAATCTGGACAAGGTAGAAATGTGTCCACGTCCGAATGAGGGTTCATCCTCCTTGGCATCATTGGCAGCAGCTCCCTTTGAAGTCAGTCACCACATCTGCTGATCTCCCTGAAAACAATATACAAACAGTTTAGAGGACTCGGAATCAATCACCATCATAGCTGGAATGTCATAATGGAAGGCAAAAAAAGTAAATGCCTTCCAGTCAGGGGTGAAAGTAGTTTTTAATTTTTGCCTGTACTTAGTGGCGGAGCTAGAGAGGGGGCTGGAGAGGCACTGGGGGCAAATATGCATGCATATTTGCATGGATATATATATATCTATATATATATAGATATATATCTATAGATAAATATATAGATATATATCTATATATATATATATATACAGTATCTCTCTCTCTCTCTCTCTCTCTCTACTGTACTGTATATAGATATACTGTATATTTATATAAAGTACAGACCAAAAGTTTGGACACACCCCATTCAAAGAGTTTTCTTTATTTTCGTGACTATGAATATTGTAGCTTCACACTGAAGGCATCAAAACTATGAATTAACACATGTGGAATTATATACTGAACAAAAAAGTGTGAAACAACTGAAAATATGTCTTATATTCTAGGTTTTTCAAAGTAGCCACCTTTTGCTTTGATTACTGCTCCACACACTCTTGGCATTCTGTTGATGAGCTTCAAGAGGTAGTCACCTGAAATGGTTTTCACTTCACAGGTGTGCCCTGTCAGGTTTAATAAGTGGGATTTCAAGCCTTATAAATGGGGCTGGGACCATCAGTTGTGTTGTGCAGGAGGTGGATACAGTACACAGATGATAGTCCTACTGAATAGACTGTTATGGCAAGAAAAAAGCAGCTAAGTAAAGAAAAACGTGTGGCCATCATTACTTTAAGAAATGAAGGTCAATCAGTCTGAACAATTGGGAAAACATTGAAAGTGTCCCCAAATGCAGTCGCAAAAACCATCAAGCGCTACAAAGAAACTGGCTCACATGAGGATCGCCCCAGGAAAGGAAGACCAAGAGTCACCTCTGCTGCGGACGATAAGTTCATCTGAGTCACCAGCCTCAGAAATCGCAGGTTAACAGCAGCTCAGATTAGAGAACAGGTCAATGCCACACAGAGTTCTGGCAGCAGACACATCTCTAGAACAAATTTTAAGAGGAGACTGTGTGAATCAGGCCTTCATGGTAAAATAGCTGCTAGGAAACCACTGCTGAGGACAGGCAACAAGCAGAAGAGACTTGTTTGGGCTAAAGAACACAAGGAATGGACATTAGACCAGTGGAAATCTGTGCTTTGGTCTGATGAGTCCAAGTTTGAGATCTTTGGTTCAAACCACCGTGTCTTTGTGCGGCGCAGAAGAGGTGAACGGATGGACTCTACATGCCTGGTTCCCTCCGTGAAGCATGGAGGAGGAGGTGTGATGGTGTGGGGGTGCTTTGCTGGTGACACTGTTGGGGATTTATTCAAAATTGAAGGCATATTGAGCCAGCATGGCTACCACAGCATCTTGCAGCGGCATGCTATTCCATCCGGTTTGCGTTTAGTTGGATCATCATTTATTTTTCAACAAGACAATGACCCCAAACACACCTCCAGGCTGTGTACGGGCTATTTGACCAAGATGGAGAGTGATGGGGTGCTGCGCCAAATGACCTGGCCTCCACAGTCACCGGACCTGAACCCAATCTAGATGGTTTGGGGTGAGCTGGACCGCAGAGTGAAGGCAAAAGGGCCAACAAGTGCTAAGCATCTCTGGGAATTCCTTCAAGACTGTTGGAAAACCATTTCAGGTGACTACCTCTTGAAGCTCATCAACAGAATGCCAAGAGAAATCAAAGCAAAATGTGGCTACTTTGAAGAACCTAGAATATAAGACATATATTCAGTTGTTTCACACTTTTTTGTTCAGTATATAATTCCACATATGTTAATTCATATATATATAGATATATACATATCTATATATACAGGGGTTGGACAATGAAACTTAAACACCTGGTTTTAGACCACAATAATTTATTAGTATGGTGTAGGGCCTCCTTTTGCGGCCAATACAGCATCAATTCGTCTTGGGAATGACATATACAAGTCCTGCACAGTGGTCAGAGGGATTTTAAGCCATTCTTCTTGCAGGATAGTGGCCAGGTCACTACGTGATACTGGTGGAGGAAAACGTTTCCTGACTCGCTCCTCCAAAACACCCCAAAGTGGCTCAATAATATTTAGATCTGGTGACTGTGCAGGCCATGGGAGATGTTCAACTTCACTTTCATGTTCATCAAACCAATCTTTCACTAGTCTTGCTGTCTGTATTGGTGCATTGTCATCCTGATACACGGCACCACCTTCAGGATATATTGTTTGAACCATTGGATGCACATGGTCCTCAAAAATGGTTCGGTAGTCCTTGGCAGTGAGGCGCCCATCTAGCACAAGTATTGGGCCAAGGGAATGCCATGATATGGCAGCCCAAACCATCACTGATCCACCCCCATGCTTCACTTTGGGCATGCAACAGTCTGGGTGGTACGCTTCTTTGGGGCTTCTCCACACCGTAACTCTCCCAGATGTGGGGAAAACAGTAAAGGTGGACTCATCAGAGAACAATACATGTTTCACATTGTCCACAGCCCAAGATTTGTGCTCCTTGCACCATTGAAACCGACGTTTGGCATTGGCATGAGTGACCAAAGGTTTGGCTATAGCAGCCCGGCCGTGTATATTGACCCTGTGGAGCTCCCGACGGACAGTTCTGGTGGAAACAGGAGAGTTGAGTTGCACATTTAATTCTGCCGCGATTTGGGCAGCCGTGGTTTTATGTTTTTTGGATACAATCCGGGTTAGCACCCGAACATCCCTTTCAGACAGCTTCCTCTTGCGTCCACAGTTAATCCTGTTGGATGTGGTTCATCCTTCTTGGTGGTATGCTGACATTACCCTGGATACCGTGGCTCTTGATACATCACAAAGACTTGCTGTCTTGGTCACAGATGCGCCAGCAAGACGTGCACCAACAATTTGTCCTCTTTTGAACTCTGGTATGTCACCCATAATGTTGTGTGCATTTCAATATTTTGAGCAAAACTGTGCTCTTACCCTGCTAATTGAACCTTCACACTCTGCTCTTACTGGTGCAATGTGCAATCAATGAAGACTGGCTACCAGGCTGGTCCAATTTAGCCATGAAACCTCCCACACTAAAATGACAGGTGTTTCAGTTTCATTGTCCAACCCCTGTATTTACCAATCGTGTGACTTCGGGCAATTTACTGAAGGGAATCAGAATAAAAGGGGCTGAGTACACAACACTAACTTTTTTGAAATGTATCATCTTGCTTCCACGTCACAATGATGTGCTACTTAATGTTAATTCTGTCACACTTTGAAGTTTGTGGTTTTAATATGACATAGTGTGAAAAGGTTAGAAGGTTCTGTATATCATGCAGGCTTCTCAGATGAATGCAAGAAAAAAAACACATGGACCCTTTGCATTAAAGAAATTGGCAGGCTGACAAATGACATCTTGAGCCGTCAGAACAGGTGAAGGAGTGTGGGGAAAGAGCTCAGACGTGGGCGCGACAACTCGAAGATTAGGTACAGGCTAGTCGAACTGAGTCGGGAACAGGCCAGCTCACAGTTGAATGGTACGAGTGCATCAATCAAAGCCTGACTGCTGGTGGTTGAAAAGGAAGTTGTTTAAGTAGCAAAGGAGAGACGAAGGACTGTGTCCTTCTAAGGCGGCATTTGTGGGCCGATTACGTCACAGCAACCTTTAAAAAAAAACACCTGACAAAATAAAACTTCACATTTGTAAAAGAAGAAATTCCAGGATATGGGGACAAACATTATGCCTCCCTAACAGGAATAACAAAATATATAACAGGACTGAAAAATAGCCACAAAATAAAGATTTTAGACATTATATTGCAACAGAAGTACAAATACAACACCTCACCATGGGAGTATGAACATTATTTCTAAAAAACATTTTCCAACAGACTCAGTAAACCAGAGGGATAAATAAAAAAATTTAAAAAGGGGGTTAAGTTCCCAGGGGTTTGTAATAAACTATAGTCTGATATTGAAGAGAGACGTTTAATTGCAGGGGCCATCTTTTTTAAGAGATTTATAAAATAACAAAAACTAATTTTTCCACACCATCCAAATTGGTAAAGATTTTATGAAACGACATTTGTGAATATTGAATAAAGCAAACAAAATAATATTATTCGTTAAATATTAAGCTTTTTTATCCATTAATAACATACCATATTTAACTTCTTTCCAGGAGAAATAATCAACTTTCAAAGACTTTGAGACCAACCAGTTATGAATTTCCTTCCATTAATTTTGTACAGCCTCACATTCAAAGTAAAGATGTTCTGTTGACTCCACAGCGGAATTACAAAAATAACATTTCTCCGTTTCAAATTTAAATATTCTTTCAATTAATTCTTGTGAAGGATGAATTTTGTTTAGAATTGTAAGGTGAATTTCATTAACTTTACTGGGAATTGGAAATTTCAGAAATTTAGTTCTAATTAATCGAATTTCACCTTTATTAAAGTTTCTTAAATAAAATGTACGTTTAGAGGTCCCAGGATACATTTCATTAATTAAGAGTTTTCTCAAAACCAAATTACTACACTTTCTATCCACAAAATATACGTCGTTGATTTTTATTTTGTTCATTTTAGGAAATTGGGATTGAAATAAATTATTTTTAATTATATTTAACATAGCAGTTGGAATATTATCAATCACATTTTGGTAATCCTCAGGGAGATAGGCTAAATTATATTCATTCGTTCATTGCATCAAAATCTATGGCTTTTATTCCACCTTCTTCAAAACTTTTAATCATGTCAGCTTATCGGATATAACGATGCTTATTTTTCCAAATAGAATTAAAGATGAGGCTATTTTTTACTTTTGTAGTTTTGACAGAAAAGGTAGTGAATAGGCAGGGTATATAAGTCTAGAAATTAATTCAGTTTTTGTCAATAAGGATCGTCCAAATAATGTTATGTCTCTTTGCAACTAATTATTAAGGATTTAAGAGAATGATTTTACTACCTGAAGGGCAACAGGTATTTGCTCCTTATTTTTTTAAAACAGTGTCGTATCGCCTGCTAGTTGACTTACAACTATTTTATGGTGATTCCTCCAATTTCCTATTTTTTGGACACCATTAAACTACACCCTTGTCTTATACCTCTTCCTATCTTAAATCTTGGACAAGTACCCTTAGACAAGGAGACACAGCTGTTTATGTCTGTGTGTAGCATCTTAATTATATTTAAAAAATACTCTCCAAATCCAAAATGTTTTAATATATTATATGAAGGCTGTTTAAATTTGAAGGCTCCTCCAAAGGGACAAATGTGTCTTTCATTTCCCCAGAAATAAAGGATGGGTCCAGTGTATTCTTCGTGGCCAACCCTATCCCATGATTCATTACAGGTCAAAGCAGATTGTTGAAACGGAGGAAGTAATGGCAGAGGAGAGTGAAAAGCTGTGAATAAAGTTGGATATATTACGTTTTCTGTGGAACATAAATACATTTTACAATGTTTTCAGGCGAGAATGTAGTTGTGTATACCTGAAATATCTGCTCCATTTACCAAGATATCACATAATTGCAAAGGTGCTGCGACTTGTTCGGTAATGTCTGCACCCGATTCGCTAACTGCCGGCTCGCCTCACCAGCTGTCAGCTGACCGGACGGCTGAGGCTCGCTATACCGGGGGAGAACGCCTGACTCCTGGAACATCGTTTTCAAACTCCCGATGTATTTAAACTTTGTTCAGAATGTTAACATTCTTGTGTTTAAGTTGTTAAAAATTGTAACAATAAATTTTATTAACTAGTATCGATTGTGCTCTCTTTCAGACTCTAACCTTGAAAACTGGCTCAGAGTTTATCTGTTCTTTCTTTCTAGGTGAAAGAACTTAAAGCGCTACATCCCTTAAACATTTACTTTTCCTTCCCATAGAAAGTACTCCTGGATCAGTGCTTCTTTGTTCTCTTTGTGTCTCTGCTCTGTTCTCTCTAACCCCCAGTCGGTCGTGGCAGATGGCCGCTCACACTGAGCCTGGTTCTGCTGGAGGTTTCTTCCTGTTAAAAGGGAGTTTTTCCTCTCCACTGTCGCTACATGCATGCTCAGTATGAGGGATTGCTGCAAAGTCAACGCCAGTGACTGTCCACTTTCTCTACATGCTCATCCAGGAGGAGTGAATGCTGCAAGTCACTGACTAGATGCAATCTGCTAAGTTTTCTTTCCTTAGACAGAAAAACTTTTAATCCAATTTGAATAAATAACTGAATCTGACTGCACTGTTCAATGGTTAGGATTAATTGTAATGTATGTACCTGACTTTTGTGAAGTGCCTTGAGACAACATGTGTTTGAATTTGGGCCTATATAAAAACTGAATTAATTGTTGATTGAATTGAATTGATTTAAAATTGAATCTATCGTTATCAATATACTTTATTTACGGTTATATTTTTTATATATGAACATAAAAAAATATTTTGAACATTTTAAATGGCTGATTTATAAACGAAAATAAAATTAAAAGATAATAAGACAAGAACATTTTAAGGAAAACAAGCTTATAAGCCATCAGGAATATGTAAAAGGGGTAAATAAAGACCATGTGCAGTTATTTACAGTGGAGACAGAGGGTTTAATCCTCGGGCTCTATTTTTACGGCTGCACAGCTCTGTGCTAATTATTTCCATTTTCCATCATAAGTTTTCTTCCAGGCCTGTATTTAGCTCCACCCACCTTCACATTAGCTTTGACCAGCTTGCTGTGTCTGCTGAGGAAAGCATCCCCACAGCATCATGCTGCCACCGTTATGTTTTGTCAAAAGGAATGTTAGTTCAGGGTGATCTACAGTGTTATTTTTCCACCACACATTTTGTATGTAGGTCAGAACGTTCACCTTCCTGTATCCCTTACATGGGTTAAGGCAAATTTTAAACATGACTTCTTCTGGCTTTCTTTCAACATGGCTTTCTTTTTGCCACTTTCCCATGAAGGTCAAATGCATAACTGTGGAGTGCATAACTAATAATTATCCAGTCAAAAAATTGTCTCATTTGAGTTGTGAATTTCTGCTGCTTCTCCAGAGTTACCATGAGCTTCTTGGTTGCTTCCCTGATTAATGCTCTGCTAGCTCGGTCTCTCAGTTTAGGTGAACATCCATATCTTGGTAGGTTTGCAGTTGCGCCATGGTCTTTTCATTTTTAAATGATTGATTGAACAGAGCATTGTGAGATTTTCAAAGCTTGGGAAATTGTTTTGTAACCTAACCCTGCTTTGAATTGGTCCACAACATAATCCCTGACCTCTCCGTTGTGTTCCTTGGTCTTCATGGTTCGGTTGGTTCTCAAACGTTTTCTAACAAATGTCTGAGGCTTCCAAAGGACAAGTGGAGTTATTCTAAGACGAATTTACACACTGGTCCATGCTTGTTTTAAATAAAGTAACTTCTGAAGGTATTTGGTTCCACTGGATTTTATTCAGGACCAGAATACAAATGCATGCCATAATTTTCAGGTGAAAATGGTGAAAAAACTTTATTTACTTATTATCTTTCTCCAGCAGGTACCAGAGTACCTGTGTTCATACTGGGACAATATCTGTCAGTCTTATGTAAACAACATAAAGCAAGTAATGCAGCAGATGCGTTTACAGCTCACTCTTGTTTTCAACATCAGGTATTACGTTCAGCCATTTGGTTACTAGATTGTATCTTTAAACACCAGGTGCCCATCTCTTTTTTTTCAATGTTAAAACCTAACAAAAAGTGATTGTTCATTTAAACCAAACACCTTTTGACTACACTTCCAGCCAGGAGCTGCTTATTGCACGCTTTTACCTCTCTTGTTTCTAGATTTTATTTGCTTTTGAGATTGACAACAAAAGTTTATCTCCTGGTTGTTTGATTTCACAATATGGAAACAGGTTATCGGTTCTAATGTTGGGGCACAGAAGGATTGTTGAAGTGCATATTAATATTTGCAGTTAATCTAAATCCTTCTAATTTCATTTTAAAACTGTAATACCTGTTCAGAGATAGATACAGCCATTATCTGGATCGCCCAACAGCATACCAGACGAGAGAAGATGAGGTGACCAAAGCAGAGTTTCATCTGGGGCTGGATGTAAGAGTACTTTGTGATGCACCGTACTGTGATGCAAAAGTAAAAAAGATAATGAGGTATCTGTCTTTAAAAATTAATTAAAAAAACTGAGTGGATCTGATGTGTATCCAGGAATTGCAGGAACGCCTGTGGGACATTACTGACAAGCGTAGAGAGGGAGAGCAGCAAGAGAGAACGGCTCTCGGATGATGGATGGCTGGAGGATCAGGCAGCTATTCTCATCAACCACCACTCTATGATAATACAGGTAACTTGCCAAAATCTGTGTAGCTGTTTGGCTGAGCGATTTTTGTTGCCTATTTTGTTTGACGGTACAAGAATGTTACAATCTCAGCGTTTGCTTGGTTGTGTCGTACAGGTGGAGCTGAGCTGTTTGCGTGAGGCCCTCTGTACCCTGAGGGTCTACTACTGAAGCATGCACAGACAAGGACGGCTACAGTCTCCAAAACTTTCAATATCTTCCTGCTGAAAACAACTGGAGCTAAAGATCAGGGAGACGTGTAAGAACCTTGATAATACAGTGCCTTGCAAAAGTATTCATACCTTTAACTTTTCCACATTTTGTCAAATTATAACCAGAATCTTCATTGTATTTTATTCTGATTTTATGTGATAGACCAGCACAAGGTATTTTATAATTGTCAAGTGAAGGCAACATGGCAAATGCTTTAATAAAAATCGGACAAATGTGGCATATATTCAGCACTCTTTACACTTACTCGCCTAAATAAAAACCAGTGCAACCATTAGTGAACAAACAGCATCATAAAGACCAAGGGATCCCCAGCAGACAGGTCATGGATAAAGTTGACATTTAAAGTAGGCTTAGATTATATAATAATATCCCATGCTTTGAACATCTGACAGAGCACTGTTTAAACCATCATCCGTATGTATATGTAACTGGTAAACTTCTGCGTTGCGTAAGATGTTGTCAAATAACCCACGAGACACCGGGCATGCGTTTGGAGGCACTCTTCATTTATTCAGCCTGACATTCAGAAAGCATTAAATTTAGCACGTAGCACGTCTCACAGCTTTCCAGCTCAATCTCTTTCCCGTGGAACAAATAAAAAGGCACCACACAAAAAAAGCATCAGAAAGCATTAACAAATTCTGAGTGATTATACAAATATTAATACGGGAACCAGTTACATTTAGAATGGTAAAAAAATAAATAAGGTTGTTCACCTATAATGACAGGCTGAGTAAGAACATTACTGACCAGAGAAACAGCCAACATGTCCATGGAAACTCTGCTGGGAGAATCTGGTACAAATATTAGATGTGTTATCCACACATCTGGTCTAAATTGACAAGTTGCAGGATTGTTGAACTCTTGAAACACAGCAATGCAAAGTCTGCAGTTTGCCACAAGCTGTTTTAGGGACCCAGCAAACATGTGGAAGAAAGTGATCTGGTCAGATGAGACCAGAAATGAACATACACACGCTATGTGTGTATTCAAGATATTCTAAGATTTTTCTAAGAATGACGTCACTAGAAACTACTTTTAGTCTTAAGATTCTTTGTTAATACAGGCCATGATGTTTAAACAATACAAACCTCCTTCAAAATGCTGACTAATGATGTTTTAATCATGAGCACCTGATGTGATATGCACATGGGTTTTATCCATTTTCAGAGGTAATAAATGTCTTAAATAAATTCATTACACATAGAGTGAAATATTTCAAGCATTGCAATTTTGATGATTACGGCTTACAGATAATGAAAAAACCCAACAATTTGTGTCTCAGAAAATATGAATATTACATAAGATCAATAAAAAATTATATTTTAAACAGAAATGTCAGATTTCTGAAAAGTTTGTTCATTTCTATGCGCAAAATACTTGGTTTAACTTAATTCAATTCAGTTTATTTATATAGCGCCAATTCACAACACATGTCTCAAGGCACTTTACAGAGTTGATTTCAAGTCATAACAAACATTCCAAATAATCCTAACTATCAAACACTGCAGACAGATTCAGTTTATTATTCAAATTAGTTAAAATGGTTTTCTGTCTAAGGAACCAGATTGCATCGAGTCAGTGACTTGTAGCATTCACTCCTCCTGGATGAGCATGTAGAGACAGTGGATAGTTGCATGCATTGATTTTGCAGCAATCCCTTATACTGTGCAGGCATGTAGTGACAGTGGAAAAGAAAACTCCCTTTTAACAGGAAGAAAACTCCAGCAGAACCAGGCTCAGTGTAAGCGGCCATCTGCCACGACCGACTGGGGGTTAGAGAGAACAGAGCAGAGACACAAAGAGAACAAAGAAGCACTGATCCAGGAGTACTTTATATAGGAAAGAAAAGTGAAACATTAATGGTTATAGCTCCTTTAGAGGCTTCATCTAGGAGATAAATACAGCAAAGTAGATTAACTCTGAGCCAGTTTTCCAGTCTAGAGTATGAAAGAGAGCACATACAGTTGGTTTGGGCTCCTTATGAATGAATTACTGCATCAATGCAGCGTGGCATGAAGGCAATCAGCCTGTGGTCCTGCTGAGGTATAATAAGCCCAGGTTGCTTTGATAGTGGCTTTCAGATCACATGCATTGTTTGGTCTAGTGTCTCTCGTCTTCCTCTTGACAATGCTATATAGATTCTCTATGGGGTTCAGGTCAGGCCAGTTTGCTGGCCAGTCAAGCACAGTAACACCATGGTCACTGAACCAGCTTTTGGTACCTTTGGCAGTGTGGGCAGGTGTCAAGTCCTGTTGGAAAATATAATCATCATCTCTATAAAGCTTGTCAGCAGAAGAAAGCATAAAATGCTCTAAATGTTGGCTGCATTTACTGTGTACATCAGAAATCTCATTGGTCCAATACCAACAGATAACATGGCACCTCTATGTAAACTTCACACTGGACTTCAAGCAACATGGATTCTGTGCCTCTCCAATGCTAACTTTACTTTCATCTGAAAAGAGGACTTTGGACCACTGAAGAACAATCCAGTTTTTTTTCTTCTTAGCCCAGGTAAGACACTTCTGATGTTGTCTCTGCTTCAGGAGGGGCTTGACACAAGGAATGCAACATTTGTAGCCTGTTTTAAGGATTCAACTGTGCATAGTGGCTCTTCATGTGCTAACTCAGGCCGCAATCCACTCCTTGTAAAGCTCTCCCAAATTCTTGAATGCATATTGCTTGACAATCCTATCAAGGTTGTGTCCAAGCAATCGCATCCTGTTGGCAGTTAGATGCCTCGGACCTCTTCCAGATCTTTCCTCAGAAGCAACCCCACTGTTTACAACACTTTCTCGTAAAGGAATGACTCTCAAACAGTACTGTACTTTTAACACTTTTAATCTAAATAAGGCAGAGGAATGGTTACAGTGATCAGCGCTGAGGATCCTGTCGTGGATCGGCTCAGTGATCAAAGTGACTAAGCATTGAAAAGTTAAAACATTTATCCTTTATCATTATGGTGTTTGTGTGAAAAGCTCGTCTTTAAGCTCATCCATAAGTAATAGTAAGAAAAGTTATTCCAAACAGCTGCAGGTAATCCCTGTTTCTGGTGTATCTTTTCTTACCACTGTCAGGATCTGGAGTTCTATTTCATCCCTACTGACCGCCAGACGCGATGCTTCAAGCACTGAATTATCATTCTTGCGCATGCGCAGGTCGAGAAATTAATAACAACATGGTCACATGTGACCTACCGGTGGCTCACGTGAGTCTATATAGTCACATGACACCGGGAGCCCAGTCCCTTCTTTCTTCTCGCGTGCAGGTTGATGAATGCAGTTGTTGACTTGTGTCTGTTTGTTCCTCGTTCCTCTTGCTGCTTGCTGCTGGGAGCTTCGTGATCATTTGTGGTCGGAGCTGTGGATGGTTCTGCCCTCCAGAGGCTGCGCAAGCTGCCTTTTCTCCCAGAGTTTCTGGTAAGTGTGCATGCCCCCTGTTGAGTCTGCCATTGCTTCCTTCATCGTTCCCCCCGATGAGGCGTTGAGGCCTAATGCCCGTTGTCCGCGACCGCAATGCCGTGTCATAGACAATTTGCTGTGTAGGGCCTACGACTCAGATGGGCCGCATAGGGAACTCACTCTCCCATCTGATGTTGGGCCTCTCGTCTTCGTTGGAGTCGGTTCCCTTGGACCAGTCGACTCAGGGCTTGTTGGACGCATCTCTGCAGGCCGTCGCCCTGATGACGTGTGAGCTTGGACGCACGCTCTCTACACTGGTCCATGCTTGGCGCCAGGTGTGGCTGGCTCAATCGCCCCTGACCGAGCCTTGCAGGAGAACGCTGAGGGCTCTCCCTGTGGTTCCGGGGGAACTCTTTGGGTCCGCCACGTTGGAGGCCTTGGAGCGTACAGCCCAGGCCTCAAGAACACGGCAGCAGCTGGCGGGTCTCCATAGACCTCCCGCCAGTTGCTGCTGGGGCAGCAGGGGGCTCGTTCCGGAGTCCACTCCCCCCTCCTGTCCTTTTCTTGGGGTCCACGAGGGCTCCTGGACCGGAACCGGCTAGGGCCCAAGAAGACCGTAGTGGGGCCCAGGGTTTGTGCCCAGCTCAGTCTGCTCATTCCGGTCAGCGTTTCCCCATGCCCTCCCGGGGCCAGGGGGCCCGCCGGTGATGTTCTGGAGCCGGCGGTCGGGTTTTTTTCCCCGGGCCAACTCAGTTATTGGGCTGTTCACGACCCGGACTCGTGGGTGTTGTCCACTCTGTCCCAGGGATACCGTCTTCAGTTCCGCCGCCAACCTCCTATCCCCAGCCGGGCCAAGATGACGGTCATCTGCGACCCGATGAAGGCTCAGGCCCTGGACTGGGAGATCTGCACTTTGCTGGCCAAGGGTGCGATTGTCCCGGTGGACCCCCAGCGGGATCCGGGGTTTTTTTATTCAGTTTATTTTCTGGTTCCCAAGAAGACCGGCGGTTTTCGTCCAATTCTGGACCTCCGGGGTTTGAACACTTTCCTGAAGGTGATGCCTTTCCATATGTTGACCACCTGGGAGGTCCTGCAGGCGATCTCCCGGGGAGACTGGTTCACGGCTATCGACCTGAAGGATGCCTATTTTCATGTCCCCATTGCTCCGGATCATTGGCGGTTTCTCCGCTTTGCCTTTCACGGGAGGCACTTCCAGTTTCGGGTTCTTCCCTTTGGTCTTTCCCTTTCTCCTCGGGTGTTCACCCGGTGTGTGGCGGCGGCCCTTTCCCCCCTGCAGGCACGGGGACTGCGGATCCTGCCTTATTTAGACGACTGGCTCATTTGTGCTGCAACCCACGATCAGGCGATCCGGGACACCCAGACGGCGCTCGCCCACATACGCCAGCTGGGTTTGAGGGTGAACCTGGAGAAGAGCAGCCTGATCCCTTCCCAGGTGGCTATTTTCTTAGGCATGGTTCTGGATTCTGTTTCCATGACCGCTTGTCCTTCTCCTCGGCGTGTTGGCGATATTCTGGCCATGCTTCCAAGCTTCCGTCTTGGCAGGGCTCCACGGTTTGTGGAGTACCTGCGTCTTCTGGGCATGCTCACTGCTGCATCCAGCGTGGTGCCTCTGGGGCTTCTTTCACCGCGGTCCCTGCAGATGTGGCTGAACGGGGTCGGCCTGGACCCCTCCCGGCGTACTCACAGGCTCTGACGGCTTCGGGTTGTGCCTCAGTGCCTACAGTCTCTGTCCCAGTGGCAGAACATCATGGTGGGTGTCCCCCTCGGCCCCCTTCCGTGTTGGAGGGAAGTCGTCCATGCAGATCCTTCCTCCAAGGGTTGGGGAGCGACCTGGCAAGACCGTATGGCTCAGGGGGTATGGTCCCCACGGCTGTACGGGGTCCATATCAATATTCTGGAGCTGATGGCAGTGTTCCTGGCACTCCGCGCTTTCCTCCCAGGGCTGCTGAGATGACATGTGTTGGTCCGGTCAGACAACACCACAGTTGTCTTCCATGTCAATCACCAAGGGGGGTCCAGGTCTCTGAGACTCCTGTCCCTGACCCGGCGGCTCCTGGTCTGGGCGGCTCCACGCCTTGCCAGCCTCAGGGCAGCCTATATTCCGGGTCCGCAGAATGTCTCCGTGGACTTTCTGTCTCGGCAGGTGCCACTCCCGGGGGAGTGGCGGCTTCACCCGGAGGTGGTGGATCGCATTTGGGCCACCTTCGGCAGGGCAGAGGTGGACCTGTTTGCCTCCAGAGATGCGGTTCACTGTCCCCTCTGGTTTTCCCTGATGGACAGTGCCAGTCCTCTGGGCTGCGATGCACTGGCGCACGAGTGGCCCCGGACCCTTCTCTACGCCTTTCCCCCGTTTCCCCTGATGCCCCAGATGTTTCTGAGGGTTCTTCAGGACAGACACGAGCTTCTGCTGGTAGCCCCATTTTGGCCGGGAGGGACCTGGTTTCCTCTGCTGCGCAGGCTCTGCTACAGCTCGCCGATGCGCCTCCTCTCCAGGAGAGACCTCATCTCCCAGATGGGGCGCCGGATTCTCCATCCCGAACTGGGCCGCCTGAAACTCTGGCTTTGGCCTCTACAGGTGCAGGCTCTGCCTTCTCCCTTTATGGGGGCAGGGTTGGACAGACCATGACTGGCGCATGGGCACTGTCCACGCGGGCCGCATATGGTGCTAAGTGGGCGGTCTTTGCTGGCTGGTGCCGTGGTAAGGGAATGGACCCTATTCGCTGTCCTGTTTCCCATTAGCTGTTCTTCCTTCAGGAGTTGCTGGATCTGGGGCAATCCCCTTCCACCTTGAAGGCGTATGTGGCAGCCATTTCCCGTTGGCATGTTTGGTTTGGTGGTTGCACTGTTGGCCGGCATGGGGATGTCGCGCTGTTTCTGAAGGGTGCCAGGCGCATGTGTCCGCCCAGGCGCCCTGTGGCCCCTACGTGGGATTTGTCGCTGGTGCTTGCGGCCCTTCAGTCTCCCCCTTTCGAGCCCGTTACGGGGGCGGACCTCAAGTGGCTCTCCCTGAAAACCGCCTTCCTGTTGGCCATGGTTTCTGCCAAACGGGTGGGGGAATTGCACGCTCTGTCTGTGTCTGACCCATGTTGCCGATGGAACCCGGATGGCTCCACTGTTACACTGTGGACTAATGCTTCCTTAGTGCCAAAGGTGCTTGCAGTGACTGGCAGTGTGCTGCCGCTCCGGCTTTCCAGATTTAATCCTGGTGCCCCCTCTGAGCCTCTTTGCCCTGTCTGAGCACTTGAGGCGTATGTCCGCTCCACGGCGCCCATTCGTCGGACTGACTGTCTCTTTGTTATGCTGGCTCTCGGAAGGGTCAGGCCCTTTCTAGACAGCGGTTGGCACGTTGGATTGTGGAGATGATCTCGGTGGCTTACTCCTTGCAGGATCAGCCCCTGCCGGGCGGTGTGTGATGTCACTCCACTAGGAGCCTCTCCACCTCGTGGGCTGCCATGACCGGGGTGCCTCTGGAGGCCATTTGTGAAGCTGCTTCCTGGACGGCGCCAAGCACCTTCGCCAGGTTTTACAGGGTGAACGTCGCCACGCCGCATCCCCTGCAAAGCATACTGCAGCAACCACCTTCTGCGTCCCGCTGAGGTTAGTGGTGTTGCTGTGTTCCTTGGAGTCTCCGTGGGACCCTGTTGGTATGCGTCATCCAGTGCTTGAAGCACCGCCTCTGGCGGTCAGTAGGGATGAAATAGAACGAAAGTTACGAAAGTAACTACGGTTCTATGAATCCCGGATGACCGCCAGAGCGCTCGGTCCCTCGGTCTCCGCGTGCTAGCGAGAAGATTGTCGGGACTGGGCTCCCGGTGTCATGTGACTATATAGACTCACGTGAGCCACCGGTAGGTCACATGTCACCATGTTGTTATTAATTTCTCGACCTGTGCATGCGCAAGAATGATCATTCAGTGCTTGAAGCACCGCGTCTGGCAGTCATCCGGGATTCATAGAACCGTAGTTACATTCGTAACTTTTGTTTTGTGTGTCTGTGTGTGTGTTTTCTTTGTTAACCATGTTCTCAGATGGTGCTGGAGTTCCCAGGTGCAGTGGGTGACAGGTGTGATTCATCTGCTGATTACTTGGAGGTGTACTTAAGCGGGAAGCTGCCAGCACTTCGTTGCCAGAGTGTTTGCCTTCAGTGGTACAAGCTCAAGCCACAATTAATCCTTGCTTTGTTCTTTGCTCTAAGTAACCTTCGTATGTGCTCCTTCGCAGGCTGTTTACCTGAACCTTTGGATAACCTTTGCTCATGCCTGACTTCGGTCTCTGCATCGTTTTGCTTATTTGGATTACCGACTTCTGGAGAAAGGATTCCTGTTGTCGTGGGTTAAGATCCCAAATTCCTGTTTTCTTCATCTGGACAAAGACCAGCTGGCAGCTTCCTGTTTCACCGTCATCTGAACCAAGGCATAAGCGTAACCTGTTCCCCCTCCAACGCAAGTACTACCTTCATGAACTCCTCACCGTCCTTCACAATTCTCTCAAGCAGTTCCAGAGAAACTTCTGTGTTGAACACTCCAAATCCCTCACCCCCCCCGGCGGTTAGATTACTCCAACATAGTAAGCCTTTCCTTAAGTTACAGTCACCACGTTAAGTGTAGTGTTTTGATTTATTTGCCCCAGGTTTACTACAGCATTTTTGATTCACCTGCTTCTTCCTCTTTCCGTACAGTTGGCAATCTACCTGTTCCAGAACAGTTCTCATTTATCCTTGTTAAAGAAAATAAACCTTCTTCATAACCTAGTCTCATCTTCTGAGTGTTTCTCTGCATGTGGGTCAGAACTATCGTGAGCAAAATGACAGCCACACTTTTACCTTCTACTGAACTTTCTATGAATACAGAATTTAACTTTTCACTATAAAACAGCTATACATTTCAGTAAAAAAAAACAATTTATGCTTTGTTTTTTTCCCTACATTTTATGTCAAAGAGCATGTCCAAAATTATTCATACCCATTGCAAATTGTGAGTGAAAATTCAGGGTTTTACAACAGTCCAGCTAGTTCATGATGTTCTAAAGCATCTTAATTATCCTAAAAGCTAGAAGCAGCTGTTTTAATCAGCTCAACAGGTGAAGAATAGCAGGTCTTTGCAGTTGGTTGGTGGCCAATCATGGCTAAAACTGAGGCCCTGCGGCTGCCCATTGCCCAATCAAGATGGACAGTCCAACATACAATGTATATTGCGGGATTCACTGGATGCAGACCAATAAGGAAGCCACTTGCTGTAGGCCTTTGCCAATTCTCATATGGACAATAAGATTCTATTTTTGTGGTCAGATGAAACGATGATTGAATTGCTTTAGGAGAATGATGTAGCCTTCTTTTGGGGTGAAAAAAAGAAAGCATTCAAACCCAAGAACACCTTCAACACTGTAAGCAGTGTGATGGGAATATAATGCTTTGGGGGTGTTTTTTAGCCAATGGGATGGGCAACCTAATCAAAGTTAACTGCATTACTAACAAAAGGACCACTATAAGATTCTAAATACCAACATCATGCAGCCTGCAAAAAATGTGCATGTTTTGTTTGACATTCTGTGTGATCCAAAACACAAAACTATGTGAACTGCGAAGAAAATGTTAACTGACACAAATATTAACCCTTTGGAGGAGCCATGCCAGAGTCCCGACTTGTATCTGATAGAGAATCTGTATTGGGTTATGGGGTTTCATTAGTGCCAAAAATATATTTATGTGTCTGTGTTTGGTGTATATGTAGTGTGCCTATGTCTATGTAGTATTTCTATGTAAGGTTTATATGTTAGGTGTCTATGTACAGTGTCTATGTTAGGTGTATATGTAAAGTGTCAGTGTTAAATGTAAGGTGTATATGTAGTGTGCTTATGTAAGGTGTATTCGTAAGGTGTATATGTTAGGTGCATATGTAAGGTGTCTATGCTAGGTGTATATGTTAGGTGCTTATGTTAGGTGCTTATGTTAAGTGTAAATGTTACTTGCTTATGTTAGGTGCTTATGTTAAGATTATATGTTGGGTGTTTATGTCTATGTTAAGTGTATATGTTAGGCGCTTATGTTAGTCCCAACACCACCACCCCACCAAGCACCCTGCCCCTCCCCTCAATCCCAGCCAGCTGCTAGAATGATGATGACACTATATCTGTACTTCTGCAACCACCCATCCCCTCACTGGAATAAAATAAAAACCGATGGGGGTATGTTTATTATTTCCCATTTTGCTCTTACACAGGTAATAGCTGCAGAAACTCTGGCAGAAGCGCGGATTGCCATATTGGAGGCTTCAGGTTCTCTGTGTCTTCTTGGCTGTTCTGCGGGTCTCCGAAGTCTGGATGAAAGGTTCATTTACACAACAAGCTCTAAGGGCATATGTCATAAACAAAAACTAAATTTTATATTTGATCTTAAGTATTTTATTTTATGTCCTCTTTCAAAGTAGGAAAATGAGATGACCCATTTAAATTTATGCAATAGAACGTAAGTAAGACCTTTTCTTAGGTAATCTCTCTTTTAATGACTTCAAAGAGAGATTTTACTATATGTTCTGTTGCTTGGAAGTCTTATATGTTCTGCTCTGAGCATGAATGTTCTGTGTGGGTTTCTAATTTATAATATTCTATTACACCTTGTGTTTACTTTAAATTAATTTGTCAAAGGTGAAACAGCAAATCTAGACATTTTAAGTTATTCTTCCCAGGTCATTTATGAAAACTAACATGAAGTACCTTGCTTGCTTCTGTTTGGTTAGATTTGTGGATGGGATGAATGCCATGGGCCTTGCTGAAAAAATAAGAAGCCACAGAGAGGAACTGGAACCACTTTTTGTGGGTGGACCCAAAGCCCTTCAGCTCCAGGACCTCCTGGATCTCTTCAGTGTATCTTTTACTGAACCAGGAAGCAACAGGCGCAGAGCACAGAAACAGTCATGTTTTGGAATGACTGGCTGATTGAGGTGGGTGGTATGGTTTCACATAGGATACTTAAATTATACCCTAGTTTTCTTTCAGGCATTTGATGAGCGTGCTTAATTAGAATTAATCTTTGATAATGACTTTTCTATTCTTTAATGAACTGTGTTTTTTTTAGACCCACCCTTCTAAAAAGGCAACTAACATGAATAACACTGTAATCTCTGTAGGATATTTTCAATTAAAATAGATGCGTCAACTCTTGTTGTTTACTCATACAGGTATTAACATACAGGTATTGCATTGCTCAGAAGGTATTTGAAGACTGACCCTGTTAAAAGATCAATACTTAAATATCAAAATTAGATTCGTCGTCTTCCGCTTATCCGGAACCGGGTCACGGGGGCAGCAGACTCAGCAGAGACACCCAGACGTCCCTCTCCCCAGACACCTCCTCCAGCTCCTCCGGGGAGAGCCCAAGGCGTTCCCAGGCCAGCCGAGAGACATAGTCCCTCCAGCGTGTCCTGGGCCGTCCCCTGGGCCTCCTCCCGGTGGGACGTGCCTGGAACACCTCCCGGGGAAGGCGTCCAGGAGGCATCCGGTATAGATGCCCGAGCCACCTCAACTGGCTCCTCACGATGTGGAGGAGCAGCGGCTCTACTCCGAGCCCCTCCCGGATGGCCGAGCTCCTCACCCTATCTCTAAGGGAGTGCCCGCCACCCTACGGAGGAAGCTCATTTCAGCCACTTGTATCCGGGATCTCGCTCTTTCGGTCATGACCCAAAGTTCATGGCCATAGAGAGCTTCGCTTTTCGGCTCAGCTCTCTCTTCACCACAATGGACCGGCACAGCGCCCCCATTACTGCGGCAACCGCACCGATCCGTCTGTCGATCTCCCGCTCCATTCTTCCCGCACTCGTGAACAAGACCCCGAGATACTTGAACTCCTCCACTTGAGGCAGGAACTCCCCTCCAACCTGAAGAGGACAAGCCACCCTTTTCCGGTTGAGTACCATGGCCTCTCACTTGGAGTAGCTGATCTTTATCCCAGCCGCTTCACACTCAGCTGCGAACCGCCCCAGCGCATACTGTAGGTCTTGGCTAGAGGGGGCCAGCAGGACCACGTCATCTGCAAAAAGAGACGAAATCCTCTGGTCCCCAAACCAGACCCCCTCCGGCCCTTGGCTGCGTCTAGAAATCCTGTCCATAAAAGTTATGAACAGGACCGGTGACAAAGGGCAGCCCTGCCGGAGTCCAACATGCACTGGGAACAGGTCCGACTTAGTGCCGGCAATGCGGACCAAACTCCTGCTCCGCTCGTACAGGGACCAGATGGCCCCTAATAAAGGGCCCCCGATTCCATACTCCTGGAGCATCCCCCACAGGGCATCACGAGGGACACAGTCGAATGGCTTCTCCAGGTCCACAAAACACATGTGAACCGGTTGGGCAAACTCCCATGAGCCCTCGAGTACCCTGTAGAGGGTATAGAGCTGGTCCAGTGTTCCAATAAATATCAAAA
The DNA here is from genome assembly GCA_036173005.1 of Crenichthys baileyi. Classification (NCBI taxonomy): domain Eukaryota; kingdom Metazoa; phylum Chordata; class Actinopteri; order Cyprinodontiformes; family Goodeidae; genus Crenichthys; species Crenichthys baileyi. Next base: position 128,627 of record JAHHUM010000681.1, on the reverse strand, counting down.
TTACTTTACTGTAAATGCCATCCCTGTTTTAATGCCTTTCTCATGTATGTAGTTATTGTTATACCAGTTAAAGAATCAATTGAGATTTAGGACACTTAGAAACCACAGTATAATGTCAATGTAACATTTTTTTACTTTCTGTGTTTTACTGTTTATAGAGGGAACGCGACCTGTGACACTGGAACTAATATTATTGTTTGTTTCAGGATTGAACTCAATCCCCCCACTTGGGTTTCCCGACGTCCAACCATTGAGCTTCTTCATTGTGATGATGGCAGTAGAAAACTGTTTCCAGATGGGAACACCTGCGAGGTCACTCTGCGCCTCTCCATCCACCAGACCTATAACAGCTTTGTGCACCACATGGAGTCTGGTCTGATACAGGCTGCAACTTTTTGATTTCTTTAGAATATACCTTGACTTATTTGTTCTAGTGTGTGGTGATGAAAGTCAAAAGTTAGTTTCATAGGGCTTAATTTAAGTTTGTCTGTGATATTAAAAAATATAATGCATTTTCAGTTAAAATAGAAAAAAAGTTAATTTCATAATTGTCAGTAATGGTTTCAAAAATGTTTGTAATTTGTGAGATGAGCAGTTTTGCTTGTGGATTTATTTATTTATTTTTCAAATAACATATTCTTACAAATAAAGCCTATAGTGACTTTCCCTGACTGTTTTTATTTTATTCGAGTGTGGGGTTGCCGAAGTACAGATATGGTGTCACTTTCATGTTAAAGACCTCTGATGTAGAGCATGGATTTTTAAAATTTTTAAAATTGCTAGACACAATGGGGTTAAAGAATAAAAGTCCCAGAAAAACCTAAAGTAACTTTGCAAAATAAAAGCATCACAACATAAAATACCATTATTATATAGAGTAATCTTGAAATAAATTGTAAAATAAATCAATCTTAAATGCACAAATCTGGAAGTAATAAATACATGAAAAATAAAAAAAAGGTTTTATCTGTTACATATTTTGTCTTATTTCATGGGGGCATTTATTTATTGAATGGAGTATTTATGAATAATTAATAACAGTATTTCTTTTCATTTTGAATTAAATGGTTCTCTATATATACTGACTTCCCCCATTTGTTTTTATTTTATCCAAGTGAGTGGATGGATGGTTGCAGAAGTACAGATAAGGTGTCATCACCATTCTTATGGGATTCCATTGGTGTGGGGTTCCATTAGTGCCAAAAATATATAAGCACAGTACATATACAGCTTACATAGACACATATACATATACATAGACACATATACATATTTCTGGCACTAATGGAACCCCATACTCTGTAGGGTAAGCTTAAAATTAGAGTGATGACAAAGATGCATTTCAATGCTCAAAGATTTGGAGCTTATCACAAAAACTGAATGGTGAAAGATACCAGTGGGGATGTGCAAAAAGCGGACCAGCAATTACGAAAAGCATTAGATTGCTCTATAATCAATGAAGGCTTTTGCATTAATTACTGAGTAATAAGTAGTGAATGATTTTGGGCTTGGTATTTTTTTTGTTCAAATCTTAAAAACAGAGAAACATATGTATATTTTTCATATAGATACCTCTTGTACATTCTCTTTTCTTTTGAGAGATTTCAGTTTCATTTCTAACAGAAGACAGCTTTGTGGTTAAACGAAAAATAACTTTAAAAGTAAATCTGCCAGAGGTGTGAATAATTTAGATTAACGGCAAATTACATTTAATTTGTTAGCATTGTTAAAATTCATGTTAAATATCCATGCATCTTTTGCAGATTACACAATTTAAAGTTTTAAAGAGAAAATGGATGATGTTTTAACTTTAGAGTTTTCCTGTCTTAGCTGAGGGAATCTTGGTTGAAGGCTGCTTCTGGAAAAGTTGTACTCCTTTGCCACTGATAAACCTTACCTGAATAGTTTTGGCTTTAAATTTTGATTATTTTAAATGAAGGTATGTCTTTTGCATGAAATGGGTATGTATAATAGAAGGTTCCATAATATCAGAAGTGTAACACCGTTTGTAATTATTTTATGGCGCTTTCAGAAAAAAAAACTGTTTGTTTTCCCGCCTCGGAAACTCCTCTTCTTCACAGGGTTGTTGCGCAGATGCTTTATCCAGTAGCTGCTGGATGCAACGTGGATCAACATGGGTTATCTCAAAGAAATCCATATCGAAAACTTTAAGTCCTGGCGTGGGAGACAGGTTATTGGACCTTTTATGCGATTTAACTGTATTATAGGTACAAATGGCTCTGGTAAGTGAACCTTTCAATACTTTGCTAACCTTGTTGCTAACATCGAGACAAACTACGTGAAACTGCTAGCTTTTTTAAATGAATGTTTAATGGGTGTTCTGTTTCATGAAGAACTCCTTGGTTTTTAGCAGATGTTCTGTAAAGGCGCTAAGTATGCAAATAAAATGTGGTCAAATTAGAGCCTTGGAGTTAAAAGTATCCAAAATATAATTTCCAACAAAAAAAGGTGGTACTGCAACGAATTTTGAAAAGTGGGGGTTTTGGGGTCCCTGTCAACTCCACACCTCTGGTACAGTGTGCACTCGCCCCTTAGAGCGCCACCAACCTGTCAAAAGTGGTACTGCAACAAATTTTGAAAAGTGGGGGTTTTGGGGTCCCTGTCAACTCCACACCTCTGACATGATATGCTCTCGTCCCCGTTATAGCGCCACCAACCTGTCAAAAATGGAACTGCACCACGGGGCTCCGCTTTTGGAGGCTCGCAGGTACCCGAAGGGGGATGAGGCCTGCCGAGTTTGGCTCCGGTCGGACGAGGCGTTCCGGAGTTAGGACGCGTCGAAATCCCAGAAATGGGGACACAAAGCGCATGAGAGGGACACGGCCAATGCATCTGGATGGGAGTCGCAAGGGAAAAATCGGGTCCGCGTTCACCCCGCCGCCGTTCGGGGGTCCGAGGTCCCACGGACGCAACGGGGGGCTCGTTCTTCTCGGTGCGAGGCCCCGAACGACATATCCGAGGCTCAGCCTCCTGTAAGGTGTTTTGCGCACGACCTCGTCCTAGGTCAGCTTTCGCCGCACGGTCGCGTAGCACGGACTGGCCCGATCGCAACGAGCCCCCCCACGCCCCTGTATCCCGCTCCCACGTCTCACGATGCCCCCCTAACGGAATCGCAATGTGGGACACAAAGTGCATGAGAGGGACACGGCCAATGCATCCGGATGGGAGTCGCAAGGGAAAAATCGGGTCCGCGTTCACCCCGCCGCCGTTCGGGGGTCCGAGGTCCCACGGACGCAACGGGGGGCTCGTTCTTCTCGGTGCGAGGCCCCGAACGACATATCCGAGGCTCAGCCTCCTGGAAGGTGTTTTGCGCACGACCTCGTCCTAGGCCAGCTCGCCGCCGCACGGTCTCGTACGGCACGGACCCGATCGCAACGAGCCCCCCCACGCCCCTGTATCCCGCTCCCCCACGTCTCACGATGCCCCCCTAACGGAATCGCAATATGGGACACAAAGTGTAAGGGAGGGACACGGCCAATGCATCTGGATGGGAATCGCAAGGGAAAACGTGACCCACATTTACCCCTCTCGTTCGGGGGTCCGAGGTCCCGCGGACGCAACGGGGGGCTCGTTCTTCTCGGTGCGAGGCCCCGAACGACATATCCGAGGCTCGGCCTCCTGGAAGGTGTTTTGCGCACGACCTCGTCCTAGGTCAGCTTTCGCCGCACGGTCGCGTAGCACGGACTAGCCCGATCGCAACGAGCCCCCCCACGCCACTGTATCCCGCTCCCACGTCTCACGATGCCCCCCTAACGGAATCGCAAATTAGGGACTTTTTATTGTTTATATAAAAGCAGATTCCGCCCCCCGCTTCTTTCCCTGATAGCTCCGCGCTGCGATCCGCTCTGAGCAGCTGGAAGTCCGGTAATCAGCAGTGCGCGGTCCGGGAGTTGTCACTCAGCCATGTCTCGGTGAAGCAGAGAAGCGCTTGATCTGCGGGGGTTTCCGTGTTTTTCCCGGTGAGAAGAAGTAGCTCGTCCATCTTGTTGCTTAGAGAGCGGACATTTTGCCAGGTGGATTGAAGGCAGTTGGTGTGCAAGTCCTCTTTTGCGGAGCTTTTACCAGGGCGCCAGCTCGCTTTCCCCTCCGACGCCTCCGGCGCAGTTCCCGTATAGTGCCGCCGCTCCGCTTGCCAGAACCTCAGTGACCTCGGGGGATGGAAAGATGGTGAAAAAATCCCAAGAGAGGACTCTCTGATGTTGAGAAGTTCCTCTCTACTGAATAAGACCACCGAATTGTGGCCCGAGACCACAGTACTGTGGCTCGAAAAACATATAAACACACAAAATACAAAAACAAGGAGAGAGCGAAGCTCCGAGGCTGCCATCGTCGGCGCCATCTTGATTACGTCAGTGAGTGATGGAATCTAAAAACAAAAATCCAGTAATCACATTGTCTGATTTTTAAGTAATTAATTTGCATTTTATTGCATGACATGAGTATTTGATACATCAGAAAAACAAAACAATATTTGGGACTGAAACCTTTGTTTGCAGTTACAGATATCAGACATTTCCTGTGGTTCCTGATGAGGTTTGTGGACACTGCAGCAGGTATTTTGGACCACTACTCCAAACAGATTTCCATCTGGTTTCGGTGCTGTCGCTGGGCAATACAAACTTTCAGCTCCTTCTGAAGATTTTCAGTTGGGTTCAGGTCTGGAGACTGGCTAGTTAAGGACCTTGAGATGCTTCTTATGAAGCCACTCCTTAGTTGCCATGGCTGTGTGCATCGGGTTGTTGTCATGCTAGAAGACCCAGCCATGACCCATCTTCAATGCCTTTACTGAGGGAAGGAGGTCGTTGGCTAAGATCTCCCAGTACATGGCCTCATCCATCCTCCCCCTAATACTGTGTACTCGTCCTGTACTCTTTGCAGAAAAGCATACTCAAAGAAGGATGTTTCCACCTCCAAGCTTCACGGTAGGGATGGTGTTCTTGGGGTTGTACGCATCTTTCTTCTTCCTCCAAGCACATTGAGTGGAGTTTAGACCAAAAAGCTCTATTTTTGTCTCATCAGACCAAATGACCTTCTCCCATTCCTCCTCTGGATCATCCAGATGGTCATTGGCAAACTCAGACAGGCCTGGACAGGCGCTGACTTGAGCAGGCGGACCTTGAGTGCGCTGCAGGATTTTAATCCATGGTACCGTAGTGTGTTATTAATGGTCTTCTTTGATACTGTGCTCTGACCTCTCTTTAGGTCATTGACTATGTCCTGCCATGCAGTTCTGGGCTGATACCTCACCTTCCTCATGATCATTGATGCTCCACGAGGTGAGATCTTGCATGAAGCCCCAGACCGAGGGAGATTGACCATCATCTTGAACTTCTTCCATTTTCTTATAATTGTGCCAACAGTTGTTGACTTCTCACCAAGCTGCTCAGCTATTTTCCTGTAGCCCATCCCAGCCTTGTGCAGGTCTAGTATTTTTTCCCTAAAGTCCTTAAGCAGCTCTCTGGTCTTGGCCATTGTGGAGAGGTTAGAGTTTGTTTGATTGAGTGTGTGGACAGGTGTCTTTTAATACAGTGCAGTTAATACAGGTAATGAGTGGAGAACAGGAGGGCCTCTTGAAGAACTAACAGGATTGTGAGAGCTGGGATTCTTACTGGTTGTTAGGTGATCAAATACTTATGTCATGCAATAAAATGCAAATAATTACTTAAAAATGTGATATTCTGGATTTTTGTTTTAGACTCCATCACTCACAGTTGAAGAATAGCTATGATAAAAATTAAAGACTTCTATATGCTTTGCAAGTGGGAAAACCTGTAAAATTGGTAGTGTATCAAATACTTGTTCTCCTCACTTAACATGTATAAAATAATTACATGAGAATAAGTGATGTGTGGCAGAAAACTATCAATAAAAATAACCCTAAATACATCACCTTACAGTAAAACATGGCAGTAGCAGTATCATGCTGTGGGAATGTTTTTGTTTTTTGCTACGCGGTCCAAGAAGCTGGTCAAAAATGAAGTAATCCTAGAGGAAAACCTGTTGGAGGATGACATAAGAACTTAAGATGAGAGCAGAGGTTCAACTTTCAGCAAGCCAATTACCCTTTAAGCAGACAGTGAGACCTGCCATGGAATGGATTAAATTTAAGCCCAGTCAAAGTCTAGACCTAAATCCATTTGAGAATGTGTGCCAAGACTTGAAAATTGCTGTTTACAGACGTGCTTCATCCAATTTGACTGACGTTGAGCTATTTTGCAAATAAAAGTGGTCAAAAGATCTCTAGATGTGGAGAAGTAGTAGATCTGTATCCTTAAGCAGTTGTAATTGCAGTAGTAGGTGGCTCCACAAAATATTGACTAAGGGTGGCTTAATGTGAATACAAATCAAGCTTTGTAGATTTTGATTTGCAAAAAAACATTTAAAAATATTCCGTCTGAACCATGTATTAAATTACTATTTTTGTTACAATATCAGTCTGTGAAATATCGGAATCACAAAAGACTGCTTGATTGTAATATTTGGTAGGATATAATGTTCAGTGTAATGCATTCATGCTTTGCATATCTGTAACATGTCTGGCCAGCTGAATGGACTCTAACTTACCTTAATGCTCTAAATCTGTTTGATAGAAAATGCCAGGGATTTTAAGTCATGTTAAAAAAAAGAAAGTGTCCTGCAAATGAGGGTTAATTGTAATCAATGTCCCAATGTTCAGTAACAGTATTGTAGTTAAACATGTAGCTGCCGTTATGGGCAGCTCTCATATTTAATTCATTAACCTTAAGTTTCAGTTAAAAATGGCTATGAATACATATTAGTATTTCATATGAATCATTCAATAATAACTTTCAGCAAATTCATGCAGTTAACAGTTTGTTTATTTGGTTTAAAACACATTAAAATGTAAGGGGGGAACTTATTTTTTGTTCCGCATGCCACATTGTTGCCCATGGGGAAGTTTGGCTGGTGTACAAAAGGGAGCCACACAGAATATTCTACCTGACATACAGGGGTTAGACAATGAAACTGAAACACCTGTCATTTTAGTGTGGGAGGTTTCATGGCTAAATTGGACTAGCCTGGTAGCCAGTCTTCATTGATTGCACATTGCAGCAGTAACAGCAGAGTGTGAAGGTTCAATTAGCAGGGTAAGAGCACAGTTTTGCTCAAAATATTGAAATGCACACAACATTATGGGTGACATACCAGTGTTCAAAAGAGGACAAATTGTTGATGCACGCCTTGCTGGCGCATCTGTGACCAAGACAGCAAGTCTTTGTGATGTATCAAGAGCCATGGTATCCAGGGTAATGTCAGCATACCACCAAGAAGGACGAACCACATCCAACAGGATTAACTGTGGATGCAAGAGGAAGCTGTCTGAAAGGGATGTTCGGGTGCTAACCCGGATTGTATCCAACAAACATAAAACCACGGCTGCCCAAATCACGGCAGAATTAAATGTGCACCTCAACTCTCCTGTTTCCACCAGAACTGTCCGTCGGGAGCTCCACAGGGTCAATATACACGGCCGGGCTGCTATAGCCAAACCTTTGGTCACTCATGCCAATGCCAAACGTCGGTTTCAATGGTGCAAGGAGCACAAATCTTGGGCTGTGGACAATGTGAAACATGTATTGTTCTCTGATGAGTCCACCTTTACTGTTTTCCCCACATCCGGGAGAGTTACAGTGTGGAGAAGCCCCAAAGAAGCGTACCACCCAGACTGTTGCATGCGCAGAGTGAAGCATGGGGGTGGATCAGTGATGGTTTGGGCTGCCATATCATGGCATTTCCTTGGCCCAATACTTGTGCTTGATGGGCGCGTCACTGCCAAGGACTACCGATCCATTCTTGAGGACCATGTGCATCCAATGGTTGAAACATTGTATCCTGAAGGCGGTGCCGTGTATCAGGATGACAATGCACCAATACACACAGCAAGACTGGTAAAAGATTGGTTTGATGAACATGAAAGTGAAGTTGAACATCTCCCATGGCCTGCACAGTCACCAGATCTAAATATTATTGAGCCACTTTTGGGTGTTTTGGAGGAGCGAGTCAGGAAAGTTTTCCTCCACCAGTATCACGTAGTGACCTGGCCACTATCCTGCAAGAAGAATGGCTTAAAATCCCTCTGACCACTGTGCAGGGCTTGTATATGTCATTCCCAAGAGGAATTGACGCTGTATTGGCCGCAAAAGGAGGCCCTACACCATACTGATAAATTATTGTGGTCTAAAACCAGGTGTTTCAGTTTCATTGTCCAACCCCTGTATCTGCAAGAGACTGGTCACAAGAAGTTTCCCCACAAGACGAAAGTGTATTTTTTTGTGTGTGAGAAGAAGCTGTATAAATCATCTTTATTCTTCTGGAGTTGATGCGGCCAATAAGGTACAATTTCATCGTTTTATTTGTATTTTTTATTTATGTAGATTCTATATTTTCCATGAGCTTATGTAGGTTTGTGTTTCCTTTCTTAGTTCTGACTGCATTTTTGGGGCATCGTTAAGACATGTAAAGACATGTCCACAATAAATGTCTGTTGAAACCCAAGAACTATGTTGAGCCTTGATTGAACTCGAGAGGAGTAACAAAATATTTTCCAGAAATATTGTTGCTCTAAAAACTATGTATCTTTTTCCAAAGCAGCTTTGAGTTTGTTCTAATAAAAATCCCAATAAAATACAATAGAGTTTGTGGTTGTAACGTGACAGCATTTGTAAAAGTTCAAAGGTTATTATTATTTTAAGGGCACTGTACACTACATTTTAGGAGATAATAGCTGTACCATCTTGTTGATATTTTAAAAATGAGAACAGTGGTAAGTCTTGAAAATAAACTCCAAGTTCACCATATAAAGATGTGATTAACACAAAAGTATTAGCATTTTTGGAAAGACTTGTCATTGAGTAGGTGCTCTTGGTGTTCCTTTGGAACAGCTGGCATCATATTTCCATGAATATGCATAACTGTGAGCATGATATTTGTCATTGAGAGTTTTGACAGGAACTGCAAGTTCTCTTTTAGGGCCACTAAGTTCCAGAAGTAACAGCTCTGGTAGACATATGAATGTGAAAACAAAATCTAACTCCTCAAAAACCAAACATTTTATTTCTAGAAGCGCTGAATATATTTTCAAAATTCCTCATGCCATATCACAGTGTCAGTTTGTCACACTGTGGTGTTGCTATGTGCCTGGCCTTGATATGGCTCCATTCAGCTATAGAGTTATCCGTGAATTAACAGCACAACATATAAACAAGTGCCTTAGTGAAATATTTGAATGAGGATTGTAGCTATGTTTATCATATAAATTCCTAAATTTGAAAGACATGTCAGGCTTGACATACATGAAAACTGCTTCCCTCTCCAAATATCATTGGATTTTGATAAATGAAGCTGGCATTGATGTTCTCTGAATCTGTAGTTGAGTCAGTTTGTTAAATTTTTAGAAGAATGCCTTACCTAGATTTTGATAAGGCTTGTGAATTGGGGCAATTAACAACACAGACCAGCCTACAAAGGCAAGAAAAGACAGAAAAAAATCATCCCGACCTTCAATCACTCGATCTCTCTTCGACTGTCTCATTTGCAATTACCTAAAAAAAACACTAAAATCCACAGGAAGGGATGAAGCTGTTGTGTAGGGGGAAAATTGTCACATGAAGACCCAGCAATGCTCTTTAGGGGAGTAGGGGAGAGCACCGTGACACCCTTCATCTGATAGGAATAAATTACTAAAAATAAAAAAGAGTAGGAAATGGACCTGCTTTTAAAGACAGCCGATTATGCAAAAGTACAAAAAAAGGATAGAGGAGAGGTAATGAGCAAACTTGATATTCTCAATGTGTTTTTCCTAAAATCAGACGAAGCCGCATGTCTCTTGTGAAGCTCCTCATTATACTGATTGTATAATAGATATAATCATGTCACAATGTCCAATTAGGTGTCCATAAGCATGCCTCTGTGGGAAAAAAAATACTAATACAAAAAGAGAAAAAATGTAGAGCTGACATTGTGGATGTGATTGTGTGAAACAACGGGGTTGGTCCCTAATCAGAGACTTATTTGAGCAACCAAGGTTGTGTAGAATACATAGCAGAGAGCTTTGACTTATATCTGGTATATGTTGGAAGCAGCAGGATGTGAACAAACCGTCCTTTCCAGGTAGTTTGAGTGATTGCCTAATCCCCTGTAGCTAGATGATTGCAGAGCAAGGTCAGTTGGAAGGCTCAGACTGATTGAGTGCTGTCTGTAGTCGGGGGCTTGCTTGAGTCTCTGATGCCATTAGATGGACAGAGGCTGAAGATTCACTTCAGAGTTTTTCAACAGTTGAGCCAAAAATGTCCAAACCGAATGACACTGGGGTGCCGCAAATCACCGGGTCATACTGATGGGAACAAAACAAACAAGAATGGCCTGGGCTCTGCTTTCATTGATAATCATAAGTACTGACATGTACACATTTAATGTGGTGCCAGAGATACACAAACAGGTTCTGTAATAAAATGCTGTTTCCATATCACCCTGTCCAGAATAGTTAGTTTAAAAAATACATAAAAGTAATTTTCAAATATTTTATACTATGGTACTGCTTGATTTTTAGTTACATGGCAGCAAACTCCTTTTTTAAGTGACTTTTAATAAAACAAATACTGTTGTCAGCATTGTCAAGCTCCCCATAATGTATTATTGACAAACTTCTTACAAGTTGTCCTGTTTTAAAAAGAAACATTTTTAAAACATTTCCTTTCCAGTGTAGGAGCTTGTATGAGATAGTTTTATTTAATTCCATGACTGAAATTAAAAAATACGCAGAAAAGTATTAAACAAAAAATGCACAAGGCACCCAAAACGTTGCGGAAGAGTGATGAAATATTGTTTTCAAAAATTATAAACTTGGGCATCAATCCATGATACAAGTAGTGATAGCACATTCTCCAGCTCAAATTTTTGTTCAGTCAGTCAGTCAGTCATTTTCTACCGCTTATTCCATAGTGGGTCGCGGGGGAGCTGGTGCCTATCTCCACCAGTCTATAGGCGAGAGGCGGAGTACACCCTGGACAGGTCGCCAGTCCAATTTTTGTTCATAAAAGTCTAATTTATTTGGTAATTTTGTTGTCCAGCGAAGAGCAGAAAGTCAGAAGAAATCGAAAAAATTCGAGGATCTAACAAACCAGTAAATCACATCTTCTGGCAAAAGCTGCAATCCAAAACACAAAACGTCTTGCTGAATTCAGAAAGATATTATTTCTACTCCAGTTCTGACCAGCATTATTACACTGATGTGCACAGGCATGGTGCAGCCCGTTTCTCCCGATCACTGTCACCAGAAAAGCCTATTTTATTTAAACAAGCCATACAGTGGTCGTACAAATTTAAATTTTCTCCACATAACCAGTCTGTGTTTTACTCATGAGCATTTAGATGCGCTACAGTAATGCAACTGTCAAAACATTATTATGAAAACACTTTTTGTCACAGCTAAAATTTTGCCTAAACATTCAGAAGCCACATTTGGAAAGCTGTAATTGATTTAACATGATCTCTTCGAAATAAAACGATATTTTGTGTTGACAGAGGATACAAAAAAAGAAAAAAAAATGTAAAAGAAAGCAATTTCTTGCCTGGTTAACTTTATGCTCACATACAACAGCTGTGGTTGTCTTGATGGTCCGGCTGTTACTTGACAAGCTATCTCTCCTAGCCCTGGCATGAATTATCTTGTGTCCTATTCCCTTAAATTTCAACTGTTCATTCCCTTATTTCTTTTCAGAATCCTGGGAAACAGGGAGAATGTTTTAGCGGGAGAAGAGCAATCCCTACTCTTCACCTTTTTACTTCTACGGAGCTCTCCCATATTTTCTGAATACATGATCTTTACAGCAAAGGTGCTCACAGAATACTTTATCTGTATCACCAACACACATCCATTTGAAATTTACCTGGAAAAATCGTCTTTGCTCAAGAAAATCTGTTTTCTGTTTACATCCATAGAAAGAGACAATTTTCAAGACTATTACATGCGGTGCATCATCATCTGGATATTGAAGTGCATAACTGGTTTTCTGGATGTGACTCAAAAGACTCTTTTTGTATCAGAACTGTTTCTTTTAACACTACTCATTTGGTCTTTAAAACAACAGAAAGGCCAATGGTGATTTACTTATGTTTCATACTTTCAAGATTTTTAGGTCTGGCTCTAAAATATGATATTTGCCCTTTTCGGAAGCCTTTTAGAGCTGTCATGTTTTTTGCCTAAATAGTAATGTGATATAATACAATGCTTCCCGAGGCTACAATGGAATCAACTCTCTTCTGACATGTACATTTGTATACCAGGGGAAAGCATTGTTCTGTGTATGAAACTCCTCTACTCTGCTGCAGAAATCCTTTATGCGGACATCTCTGTGACAGCTCTTTGGCAACTTCTGTGCCTGTGTGCCACAAGCTCCCTAAGCTGACTGTTTGGATCAAGTGGGAAGAGGCAGCAATCCCAAAGAGAACAAAATAGCAGATCCCACCAGCTTTCACAGCCAATACTATGAGATTTACTACAGTAAGATGGTAGGGTGTAGACGTATGAGAGTGTGTGTCTTTGAGGGAGAGAGAAAGATTGGGAGGGGAGGAGAAATTATCTAAAATGTCAGACAAATGATATTTAGGAAAGGCATTGTGTTCCCTTAAAGATGATGCTGTAAATCTTAGTTGTGTTACAAACATGAAAATCTAAATTATTATCGAGCTGTACCATTTATTTTAATTTAAAATGGTTTCAAAAAGGAGTACAAGATCTTTCCTTGCACACTGTGAAGTGTCACATTTAAGAATGTGGCAAAATATTGGATAACTGCATACAATATTAAAAATACTCACATGCGTTGCTTTAACCATTTGAGGACTTTGCATGCACTTTGAACAGGATACATCCTGGTTGGAAAATAAATCAGCCTCTGTAATAAATCTTACAGGCATTTATTTTAACCCTTCAAGGAAGCCGGAGTACCCGGAGAAAAGCCTCTGCTGTATAGGCCAAAAATGCACAGCCAGCCAGTCCACACAGAATTCAATTCAATTCAATTCAATTCAGTTTATTTATATAGCACGAATTCACAACACATGTCGTCTCAAGGCACTTCACAAAGTCAGGTACATACATTCCAATTAATCCTAATCATTGAACAGTGCAGTCAGATTCAGTTATTTATTCAAATTGGATAAAAAGTTTTTCTATCTAAGGAAACCCAGCAGATTACATCCAGTCAGTGACTTGCAGCATTCACTCCTCCCGGATGAGCATGTAGAGACAGTGGAGAGTCACTGGCGTTTACTTTGCAGCAATCCCTCATACTGAGCATGCATGTAGCGACAGTGGAGAGGAAAAACTCCCTTTTAACAGGAAGAAACCTCCAGCAGAACCAGGCTCAGTGTGAGCGGCCATCTGCCACGACCGACTGGGGGTTTGAGAGAACAGAGCAGAGACAAAAAGAGAACAAAGAAGCACTGATCCAGGAGTCCTTTCTATGGGAAGGAAAAGTAAATGTTAATGGATGTAGCTCCTTTAGTCGTTTCACCTAGAAAGAAAGAACAGATAATCTCTGCGCCAGTTTTCAAGGTTAGAGTCTGAAAGAGAGCACATAGAGTTAGTCACAGCAAAAGCTCAGTCAATCGCCATGTCTAGGAGAGAGAAAGGGTTAAACACAAAAAGACAGGGCCATGTGGATCATCGGTAGAGGGTGAGCATTAAGTTGTTGCCAGCAGAAGCTTGGACGATGCCCCTCTCCAGAAAGGTGTCACAGGTAGACACAGAGTCAGGCCAGGTGTAGTTTCTAAGAAGAGAAAAGAGAGACAACAAAGTTAAAAGCTGAAATAACAGCAAATAATACAAAATTGGAGAGTAGTGTGAGAATTTAACGAAGAGGGTGAGAGTGGTCATTATGTCCTCCAGCAGCCTAAGCCAATAGCAGCATAACTACAGAGATAGCTCAGGACAACTTAAGCCACTCTAACTATAAGCTATATCAAAAAGGAAAGTTTTAAGCCTAGCCTTAAAAGTAGACAGTTTGTCCATCTAGAGCCCACTGATGGCCATTGTTATACTAAAAACCACAACGATTGGGATACCTCTCTCTTTCAGATTGATTATAACTATTGGAAAAGAGACGGGGTCATACAGGTAGCAGAAATGGAGGGTGTGTTTGCACCTCCACCATAACTGAGCCGGTTTAGGCTAAACCTGACTCCCCTTTAGTCCATCCAACAGGAAGGGAGGAGACAGAGTTAAAAAAATAGGGAAGATAACTCAGGATAACCTAAGCCACTCTAACTATAAGCTTTATCAAAGAGGAAAGTTTTAAGCCTAGCCTTAAAAGTAGACAGGGTGTCCGCCTCACGGACTAAAACTGGGAGCTGGTTCCACAGGAGAGGAGCCTGATAACTAAAGGATCTGCCTCCCATTCTACTTCTAGAGACTCTAGGAACCACCAGTAAACCTGCAGTCTGAGAATGAAGTGCTCTGTTAGGAACGTATGGAACAATCAGATCTCTGATGTATGATGGAGCTAGATCATTAAGGGCTTCATATGTGAGAAGGAGAATTTTAAATTCTATTCTGGATTTAACAGGGAGCCAATGAAGGGAAGCTAAAGTAGGGGAAATATGATCTCTCTTTTTAATTTTCATCAGAACTCTTGCTGCAGCATTTTGAATCAGCTGAAGGCTTTTAACTGCATTTTGCGGACATCCTGATAGTAAAGAATTACAATAGTCCAGCCTTGAAATAACAAATGCATGGACTAGTTTTTCAGCGTCACTTCTGGACAGGATATTTCTAATTTTGGCAATGTTCCGGAGATGAAAGAAGGAAATCCTAGAAACCTGTTTAATATGGGATTTAAATGACATATCCTGGTCAAAAATAACACCAAGGTTTTTCACTTCATTACCGGAGGTCAATTCAATGCCATCCAGGTTAAGTGATTGACTAAGCAGTTTCTTTTTCAAAGACGACAACTTCTGTCTTGTCTGAATTTAGAAGCAAAAAATTTAAGGTCATCCAAGTTTTTATGTCTTCAAGACATGCTTGTAGTCAGGAAGGCCCTCTACTCAAAAGTTACACCAAAGACATTCTGACTCTGAAACAGGTGTCTCAAGTAGGCTTTGTATGTTATTTCTAGGATATTATGTTTTTTGTTTTATAATTTTTGCATTTACTGAAGGCCCTCAGCATTGACGAAAGAAGAAAACAAAGTTATTTTTCAAAAGAAAAAAATACCCCATTAAAATATTAATGAAAACAAAAATGTTAACATAAAACTAATAGCATTAAATAATTTATATTTTTATTGGCTCTGGGTCAATTTTCCCCTTCGTCAATTTCTACTTCCCTTTCATACTCATGCTACCATTTCATCCTGTCCTACTTAAATTTTTTTTTTATCAGAAAACAAATAAGTTGTTTAGTGCTGCAAATATACTCATTTTGTTTCACAGCAGAGTAGCTGACTACTCAGGCTGTAAGGTGTAAATTGTGTTCATCAGAGAGACAGCCTGGGGAAAGAAATTGTCTCTATGGCAGCTGGTTTTTGTAAATAGTGCTCTGTAGCATAGACCTCAAGGTTAAAATCAGTTTGTATCCAGGATGTGTGGGGTTTGCAGAGATGTTAGCTGCCCTTTGCCTGATCCCAGACCTGTACAAATCCACAATGGAGGGAAGGTCAGCTCCGATGATTCTCTCTGCAGATCTAAATATTTGTTGTTGTCTGTACCTGTTCTGTTTTGTGGATGAGCCAAACCACACAGAAATGGACGAACATAGGACAGACTGAATACTAGCAGTGTAGAAGATGATCAGCAGCTCCTGTGGAAGGTTGTACTTCTTGAGTTGTCGCAGGAAGAACAGTCTCTGCTGGGCCTTATTCTGAATAGTGTCTATGTGTGAGGACCAGCTCAGGTCCTGAGAATGGGTGATTCCTAGGAACCAGAAGTGATTCACAGTAGACACAGTGTTGTTGAGGATGGAGAGGGATGGCAGTGGGGGGTGTTCTCTGGAAGTCGACCTTCATCTCCACAGTTTTGAGAAGGTAAGCTCCAAGTGGTTCTGACTGGACCAGAGAAGCAGCCGATCCACTTCTTGTCTGTATGTAGACTCGTCACTGTCCTAGATCAGACCAATGTCATCTGCACAATTAAGGAATTTTACAGATGGGTCTGCTGAGGTGCAGTTGTTTATGTACCGGGAAGAGAGAAAAGAGAGAAAACACCCCTGGGGTGGTGCAGGTGCTCATGGTTCTTGTGGGGGAGAAGATGCTCCCCAGTGTCACCTGCTGCTGCTGTTCAGTCAGTTAGCTGGTTATCCACTGACAGGTGGAAACCAGTACTGTAAGCTGGGTGGGCGTCTAGTGGAAGATGTCTGAGTTGATGACGATGGTGATGATCAGAAGCTGTTTCTGTTTCTTTGCGCTGTAGCTTCTCTTAGCAACCCTGATTTGCTTCGTCAGTTTGTTTCTTGCCTACTTACACAGGCCCCACTGCTGTTAGAGGCTTACAGTGGGGACTGCTGTAAACCATTATATTTTCAAACCAAATCAAATTAAATTATCAGTTGATTTTTTTTTGGTAGTTACGTGTGTATAATGATTAATAGAGTCAAATAATCTGAAGGAACTATAAACCTCAAACAACCTTTCCCAGCATGGGCATGTAAACTTTCAATACATGGCCACGCTGGGTATAAAATGATGCACAGTTTGTATGAAACGTCTCGTTGTAGACAGCTCAATTTTGTACCGAACAAAGTCGGCTACAAAATAACTAAAAATACCTAAAACTGCTAAATGATTTAGGTGTGAAATAGCGAGTAACCTCTTTAATTTGGTGTTCTAGAATGTGTTTTCAAGTTTGTTTTCTTTAATATTTTTTTTATTACCGTTTTATCCATAATACGATGTTTTTATATATTTTTGTGTTGTTTGGTGAAATGGTAAATGGATAAACTGTTATGAAACATCTCTAGTCATACATACCCAAAGCAAGTGTCATTCACCAAAATGCACACAAAATGCTCACACATTCACACACTGTTACGCAGATCATTCTATAAATGCCAAAAGGCAGCTTGAGGTTAAATGCCTTCCCCAGGCCCAAATCAGCATATGGCTAGGGGCAGCAGGAATTGAACCCTGAACATTCTGGTTGCATCATGACAAATGTTCCCACTGTGCCAAAGCCTCCCCACCATGGTGCACTCTGGAGCTACCATGGAAGAGATTGTGTGGCTTTGAGATATTATACAAATTGTAGACATTGTTTGTTTTTTTTTTATCATCAATTTCTTTATTACAAACACCAAAATGCAGACTTCGATTCAAAGCTAATTTTAACCTCACTTCACTTTAAAACTTCATTATTCATCTCTTCTATTATTCATCTCTGTTTCCCTCCCTCTCATAATCCTCTAAACCACATCCAGGTGTGTGCTCTCTGTTCTCAGTTAACTGAGCTTTAAAGAAACTGGCAGAATTGGTTTCACTTGGCTGGCCGCTCTACATCATTTAATGTATTCCACTCTATTACCACTTTTGTCTGACACCTCATTCCTTTCTACCAATATATGAGGGGGTCATTCAATAACTGACACATCTCTTCCATACCGTAGTCACATCTCTGTTGCTGTTTGAGCATGTGTCACAGCTGAGAGGCCTGAATTTCGAAAGATAGATTTGCTGACAGAGACATCCCATCACTCGCTGTGTTGAGGCTAGCTCAGAAAATGCTTCACTGTGAAGGTGCAGTAGCCTTGTCACTTTTATCTGAGGTAATTGATCACAGCAGACAACAGCTGATGTGTGCAAGTCAACTGTGGGGGGCAAAGGGATGCTGCTTATTCAGATAAAAGATCTCTTGTATTTCACTAGTCACTTTTATTGATGGGCCGCTGTCATGACTGACAGGGAAAATTCCTAAATTTCGGATTTTTGGTCAAACCTGAGAATATCTGATTTATTTTATGACATCTTTCTGAGTGATTTTCCAATAAGGGCATAAAATCCCTAACTAGATGCAACACACGCACTGGAGAGGCATTTAGCTGTCATAGTGCAGGTGCAGAGGGAAAACCACTCTAACTAAAAAAAAAACAAGCGTACCCTGGGAGTTCTCAAATGCCGATTAGCATTCAAGGACTTTGTGATTCATTAGTGGCCCAGCAGACTGGTTAGATGGAAGCATCTGTTATCTGGTTCTGGTCCTTATGCCATCAATGTCAGAAATAATCACATACAACAGGTGGTTTTCTGTTGCAGGTTCTACAGGTAACATGAAGCCTGCTGCAATACTTCCCATTATTTTGCATTGCTTAAAGTCAAGGTGATGACATTTTGGGGAAATTTGAAAGTTTTTTTAATGTACAGTAATGACTTGATTTATGTAGGAATCCATTGTTCTTACTGCTTTCTGGGTTGGAGTTAGAGCTGTCATTGATGAAAACATGATCAATGTATTATCATAACATCTAGAAACAAGTAGTTGATAGATGATTGTTTGAAAAGTCTGCAGTTCAGTATAAAACTTTCATAACCTTAAAGATTAATTTGATTTATAGTATATTTAATGAATATACACTTATAGGTTCTTTCTGCCTCTCCTTGAACCACCACCTTAACGTGGTGGAGGGGTTTGAGTGTTCAAATGATCCTAGAGGCTATGTTGTCTGGGGCTTAAATGCCCCTGGTAGGGTCTCCCATGGCAAACAGGCTCTAGGTGATGGGTCAGACAAAGAGCGGTTCAAAAATCCTTCATGAGGACAAATATATCGAGGCACGTGACGTTGCCCGGTACGGCACCCTGGAGCCAGGCCTGGGGTCGGGACTCGTCGGAGAGCGCCTGGCGGCCAGGTTGCTCCTCGTGGGACCCGGCCGGGCCAAGCCCGAACGAGAGACGCGAGGCCATCCCCCAGTGGGCCCACCACCTGCAGTGGAACCGTGACGGACCGGTGCAAAGAGGATTGGGTGGCGGACGAAGGTGGAGACCTCAGTGGCCCGATCCCCGGATGCTTAGGCTGGCTCTAGGGACGTGGAATGTTACCTCGCTGGGGGGGAAGGAGCCTGAGCTTGTGTGGGAGGTCGAGAGATATCGACTAGAATTAGTCGGGCTCGCCTCCACGCACAGCGTGGGCTCTGGAACCCATCTTCTTGAGAGGGGCTGGACTCTCTTCTACTCTTGAGTGGCCCACGGGGAGAGGCGGCGGGCTGGGGTGGGTTTGCTTGTTGCCCCCCAGCTCAGCCATCTCGTGTTGGGGTTTGCCCGGGTGGATGAGAGGGTCGCATCCCTGCGCCTTCGGGTCGGGGATAGGTCTCTGACTGTCGTTTCGGCCTACGGGCCGAGCGGTAGTGCGGAGTACCCGGCCTTCTTGGTGTCCCTGTCGGGGGTTCTGGATAGTACCCCTCCTGGGAACTCCATTATTCTGCTGGGGGACTTCAACGCCCACGTGGGAAACAACAGTGACACCTGGAGAGGCGTGATCGGGAGGAATGGCCTCCCCGATCTGAATCCGAGTGGTGTTTTTTTATTGGACTTCTGTGCTAGTCACGGATTGTCCATAATAAACACCATGTTCAAGCATAAGGGTGTCCATCAGTGCACTTGTCACCAGGACACCCTAGACAGGAGGTCAATGATCGACTTTGTTGTCGTATCATCAGACCTTCGGCCGCATGTTTTGGACACTCGGGTGAAGAGAGGGGCTGAGCTGTCCACTGATCGCCACCTGGTGGTGAGTTGGATCCGCTGGAGGAGGAGAAAGCCGGACAGACTTGGCAGGCCCAAGCGCATAGTGAGGGTCTGCTGGGAACGCCTGGCGGAGTCCTCGGCCAGGGATGTATTCAACTCCCACATCCGGGAGAGCTTTGACCAGATTCCGGGGGATGTTGGAGACATAGAGTCCGAGTGAACCATGTTCTCCGCATCTATTGTCGATGCTGCTGCCCGTAGCTGCGGCCGTAAGGTCTGCGGTGCCTGTCGCAGCGGCAATCCCAGAACCCGGTGGTGGACACCGGCAGTAAGGGATGCTGTCAAGCTGAAGAAGGAGTCCTATCGGCTGTGGTTGGCTTGTGGGACTCCTGAGGTGGGTGACGGGTACCGTGAGGCCAAGCGTGCTGCGGCCCGGGCTGTGGCAGAGGCAAAAACCCGGGCCTGGGAGGAGTTCGGTGAGGCCATGGAGAAGGACTACCGGTCGACCTCGAAGCAAATGCCTCTTCAACATTGCATGGTGGTCGGGGACAGTGCCTCTGGACTGGCAGACCGGGGTGGTGGTCCCCCTTCATAAGAAGGGGGACCACCACCCCGGAGAGTTCGGCCGATAGTCGAACCTCGGCTTCAGGAGGAGCAGTGTGGTTTTCGTCCCGGCTGTGGAACACTGGACCAGCTCTACACCCTCTACAGGGTACTCGAGGGCTCATGGGAGTTTGCCCAACTGGTTTACATGTGTTTTGTGGACCTGGAGAAGGCATTCGACTGTGTCCCTCGTGATGCCTTGTGGGGGGTGCTCCAGGAGTATGGAATCGGGGGCCCTTTATTAGGGGCCATCCGGTCCCTGTACGAGCAGAGCAGGAGTTTGGTCCGCATTGCCGGCACTAAGTCGGACCTGTTCCCGGTGCATGTTGGACTCCGGCAGGGCTGCCCTTTGTCACCGGTCCTGTTCATAACTTTTATGGACAGGATTTCTAGACACAGCCAAGGGCCAGAGGGGTCTGGTTTGGGGACCAGTGGATTTCGTCTCTTCTTTTTGCAGATGACGTGGTCCTGCTGGCCCCCTCTAGCCAAGACCTACAGCATGCACTGGGGCGGTTCGCAGCCGAGTGTGAAGCGGCTGGGATGAAGATCAGCTCCTCCAAGTCAGAGGCCATGGTACTCAACTGGAAAAGGGTGGCTTGTCCTCTTCAGGTTGGAGGGGAGTTCCTGCCTCAAGTGGAGGAGTTCAAGTATCTCGGGGTCTTGTTCACGAGTGAGGAAAGAATGGAGTGGGAGATCCACAGACAGATCGGTGCGGCTGCCGCAGTAATGGGGGCGCTGTGCCGGTCCGTTGTGGTGAAGAGAGAGCTGAGCCGAAAAGCGAAGCTCTCAATTTACCGGTCGGTCTACGTTCCTACCCTCACCTATGGCCATGAACTTTGGGTCATGAGCGAAAGAACGAGATCCCGGATACAAGCGGCTGAAATGAGCTTCCTCCATAGGGTGGCCGGGCACTCCCTTAGAGATAGGGTGAGGAGCTCGGCCATTCGGGAGGGGCTCGGAGTAGAGCCGCTGCTCCTCCACATCGAGAGGAGCCAGTTGAGGTGGCTCGGGGATCTATACCGGATGCCTCCTGGACGCCTTCCTCGGGAGGTGTTCCAGGCACGTCCCACCAGGAGGAGGCCCAGGGGATGGCCCAGGACACACTGGAGGGACTATGTCTCTCGGCTGGCCTGGGAACGCCTTGGGCTCCCCGCGGAGGAGCTGGAGGAGGTGTCTGGGGAGAGGGACGTCTGGGCGTCTCTGCTGAGTCTGCTGCCCCCGCGACCCGGTTGCGGATAAGCGGAAGACGACGAGTACGAGTACGAGTACGAGTACGAGGTTCTTTCTGCAATTATCTGGCCAAGAATTCTATTTTTTTAACAAAACAATGAACTGGCAACAAAAAAAGTTATTTATTATGTATATTTTGGGGATATGGGTTCCCTGACACAGGGTACTCACTATCTGTTGTTGGTCTACTGTCAGTGATTATGTCAGCTGAACCCCCAACTAGACACACCGTCGTGTTATGTCAGCAGTTTCTAACAATCATGCCTTTTTAGTGTGTATAGTCTGTAAAACAGCATTATTGTTTGTGCACAGTGTTTTGTTGATCACATCTGGATTTTCTGCTTAGAATCTAAGAATTTTTAAGTGTGTGCTACGATTGGAGTTTGTTTGGTTTTTTGGTTTAGAGTTTTTTCTTCGTTTTTCACAGTTAAGGTTTTGAATCGTTCTTCTGATTATTATTATTCTTGTTAGATTTTTAAATCATGTTTCTGTTTGTTTTTTCCGGTCATGCTTTAGTTTTGTCGTCTTGTTCATGTTTTGTCAAATTTGGTTTTCGGATCTGGTTATACTTTTGTTTCATGTTTTTCTAGTTTCTGTTAGTTTGTGTTCAAGGGTCTCTGTTTTGCTCCAGCCACGTTTTGTTCTGTCAATTAAGTTAATTCGGATCACCTGCACCTATTAATCTGTCGCTTGTTTCACCTGGTCACGCTCCATAAATACACACCTGTTCAGTTATACATCGCGGAAACATTCTCAAATCATGTCTTGTTTTGTGGACCATTCCATGCCTGTCTAGCCAGCCTGCTTCTGTTTTGTTCCTGCCTCTTCTGAGAGTGAGTTTTTGTTGTTAATTAAAGCCTTTAGTTTTTTTAGCTTGTCTGCATTCTGGGTTCCTCCGTTGCACAGAGCCTAACAGAATGTTTCCGCCAACAATGGAACTCGCGGACAGTAGGCAGGAGAGCGCCAGGAATCGATGGGTCCAGCAGCAGATGGAGGAGGCGATGAAACATCTGCCGACCGACCTGGAGGTTCTGCCCTCTCCACTGCTGCTGGAGCAGATGGAGTGTGAGGCGGTTCAGCGCCGTTCTCCACCTGCGCCCCTGGATGTGCACTCTGATCCGGCAGTGAAGCCTCTTCCTCCTCCCGCCACAAGAAACGTCGGCGCGGAGGACCTTCCTGCGGTTCGGCTGGCGAGGAGGTGGTTTCCCTGCCAGCCGACGTGAGGGCTACGGCAAGTATTCCCGCATCTTCGTCTGCCACAGCAAAGTTTCCCAGGCTCGCTGCAGCTCCGCCCATGCCGTCTTCAGCCCGGTGTTCTGAGGCAACACCAGAGGAGCTGGAGGAGCGGTTAAGGTTTTTTGCCCGCCAAATAAAGGGTTTCAGGACGACCAGTCTCCTGTTTTCCTCTCCTGAGCTGATGTAGAGTGTAGTATATAAAGTGGATCTATTTACTTCAGCGGAACCACTCCCCCTAGCGACTGAGTTTACCTAGAGGTGATCCGCCAGTGCATTGATTTGTAACATGAAGATCAGTAAAGTCATGTTCCTTCTTTAAAAGTTGAATCTTTTCTTTAAATATATACTATGTTGGAGTAAAGACACAACAAATTGGCGACGAGTAATCTGGACCCTAAATAACTGCACAAAATAAAGAAGGACGAAATAAAGCAGGAGACAAAACGAAACCTAGCAAAGGATCCGTGAGTAACAGTGCATGGCACACAGTGAAAGGATAAACGGATAATATCTAGAATTCATGTCCAAAATGGCTTACGTTGGAAAAGTAGAGGAGTCTGATAGTTCAAGTGGAGACTGGGAATCATACATAGAGCGAGTGGAGTTGTACTGCGACGCTAATGATATCGAGGATGAGAAAAAAAAGTTCCTACCTCCTCAGTCTAATGGGAGCTAAAACTTACAGTCTACTCCGTAATCTTCTGAGCCCTGCTAAACCGTCGAGCAAGTCATATAAAGACATTGTTGATACGTTGCAGAAGCACTTGAATCCCGCACCACTGGTGATAGCGGAAAGATTCAGATTTCATAAGAGGAATCAAACGAAAGATGAAAGCATATCTGAGTATATGGCCGAACTGCACAAACTCTCGCAGCATTGTGACTTTAAAACGGGACTGGACGATGCCTTGAGAAATTGGTATGTGGCATGCACTGTACAAGCACACAAAAAAGGCTACTGTCCGAAAAAGAGCTAGATTTGAAGAAAGCACTCGAACTAGCTATCTCAATGGAAACAGCAGCTAAGGGTGCATCAGAGCTACAGAAGAAAAGCTTAGAAAACAAAGTGCATCAAATGTCCTTGAATGGGAAAAAGCAAAAATGCTACAGGTGTGGTAAATCCTCACACAATGCAAACGACTGCTGGTTCAAAGAAAAGACATGTAGGAAATGCCACAAACAAGGTCACATAGAAAGAGCATGCAAATCAGACCACACAAATAACCAAAAAGAAAAATCTGGAAAGAACAAAGGTTTTAAACCTAAATCAAAGTCATCAAAACCTAAGTCATGCTTAGAGCTGCATAGCATAACCGAAGAAGAGAGAAAAATAATATGGGTCACGACTACAGTGTCTGGAGTGAAACTAAAGATGGAACTGGACACAGGTTCAGCTTTGTCAGTGATCTCCGAAACCGATTATGACAGACTGTTCTCCCACTTACCACTGAAACAGACATCAGTGATGTTAAAAACCTACACAGGTGAAAAAGTGTCACCAAAAGCGAAACTTAAGGTGGATGTGGTCTATGGTGACCAAACACACAAGCTAGAGCTTTATGTCCTCAAAACCACAGGCCCAGCGCTACTGGGGCGTGAATGGCTGAGAAGAATTCAGCTTGACTGGCATGCAATAAAAGCCCTGAATATCTCAACAGGCCTCAAGAGCTCTACCCGCAGGCCTGAGCAGAGATTGCCACAGTTATTGGAGACTAATGCACACGTGTTCGAGAAAGGCATTGGTAAACTAAAACACCTAAAAGCAAAAATTGAACTTGACAAAGATGCCAGCCCAAGATTCCACAAGGCGCGCCCGGTGCCGTATGCCCTACGTCCTAAGATAGACGCTGAACTGCAAAGCTTGGAGTCATCCGGCATTCTCTCAAAAGTTGACTGGAGTGACTGGGCTACGCCCATTGTTCCTGTGATGAAGAAAGGAAAAAGTGAAGTGCGTATATGTGGGGACTTCAAAGTGATCATCAACCCCGTGCTGCGCACGGTGCAGTACCCCCTGCCACGAATAGAGGACATCTTCTCATCATTGGCTGGTGGGGAGAGGTTTTCAAAGATTGACTTGTCACAGGCCGATCTCCAGATGGAAGTGGAGGAGTCAAGCAAAAAGTTCCTAACCATCAGCACTCATAAGGGACTTTACCAATACAATCGTCTTGTGTTTGGTGTTGCTTCAGCCCCAGCCATTTGGCAAAGAGCCATGGATCAGGTGCTCCAGGACATACCTGGAACACAATGCTACCTGGATGATATTATTATAACAGGAAAAGATAATGATGATCATTTCCAAAACCTGAGCAAAGTACTCACCAGGCTGAATGAGTATGGCCTACGGGCAAAGAGCGAGAAATGTGAGTTTTTCAAAAGTGAAATCTCATACTGCGGACATGTCATTGACAAACACGGTTTGCACAAGTCACAAGAGAAAATTGAGGCAGTGCTGAAAGCACCTAAATCTGAAAATGTGTCACAACTCAGATCGTACCTGGGTCTCGTCAACTATTACCACAAGTTTCTACCAAACCTTGCCTCAGTCCTGTATCCACTAAATGTGCTGCTACAGACAGGAGTGGAATGGCATTGGTCAGAAAAATGTGAAAAGGCATTCACAGAATCAAAAAGATTAATAACATCTGACGAGCTACTTACCCACTATGATCCATCTAGACCCATCCGTCTAGCATGTGACATGTCCCCGTACGGCATTGGTGCAGTCCTGTCGCACACGATGGATAATGGACTTGAACGCCCAATTGCATTAACTTCAAGGTCTCTATCAAGTGCCGAACGCAATTATGCACAGATAGACAGGAAGGCCCTTAGCCTAGTATGGGGTATCAAAAGGTTCCACCATTACCTCTATGGCCGAAGGTTTACCTTAGTGACTGATCATCAGCCCCTAGTGTCAATATTCAATCCACGAAAAGGAGTTCCAGTGATGTCAGCTGCGCGACTACAGCGATGGGCCCTGTTCTTAGGAGCACACTCGTATGACATCGAGTTCAAGGGGACTAAACAACACTGCAATGCTGATGGTTTGTCACGCCTCCCACTGTCAACATCTGTGGAGGAACCACCATCAAAAGGTGACCCGGCAGAAATGTTCCACACAACACTGGTAGACCAGTTGCCAGTTACAAATGCCATGATACGAAAAGACACGCGGAATGACCCAACACTTTCCAAGGTGTATGACATCACAGTACAAGGCTGGCCTGCCCATGGGAGTCCATGTTTTCCTGAGTTTTCAGCATGACGTGATCAGCTGTCAGTCTGCCAGGGAACCTTGATGTGTGGATCACGTGTGATAGTGCCCTCCAAGCTTCGCACCAGAGTGTTGGACAGTCTGCATGAGGCTCACGTAGGTACGGTGAAGATGAAAAGTCTGGCCCGTAGCTACGTATGGTGGCCAGGGATAGATAAACAGATTGAGGACATCACCAAAACCTGCCCAGGATGCCTGAGCATTCAAAACGCACCACCACAGGCTCCCCTACATCCGTGGGAATGGCCGTCTGCACCCTGGCAGAGAGTGCACATTGATTTTGCTGGTCCGTTCATTAACTCTATGTTTCTCATAGCTGTGGACGCCCACTCAAAATGGCCAGAAGTAGTCCCAATGAAATCAACAACATCAGAAAAGGCTATCTCTGTTCTGAGAATCAGCTTCGCCAGGAATGGCCTCCCGGAGCAAACTGTAAGTGACAATGGCCCACAGTATACTTCTGAAGAATTCCAAGACTTCATGAAAAAGAACGGGATCAAACATTTCAAGTCAGCACCTCACCATCCAGCAACAAACGGGTTAGCAGAACGTTTCGTACAAACATTCAAAAAGTCCATAAAAGCAATGACAAAAGAAGACATCTCTCTCCAACACAAAATTGACAATTTCCTCCTGGTGTGCCGCAATTATGTCCATGCAACAACTAATCAGACACCTGCAATGCTGTTTATGAACAGACAGCTCAGATCTCGCCTTGACCTTCTTAAGCCGAACCTTAGGAGAGAAGTGCAGAACAAACAGTTCAGCAGCTTTTCGAGTGAACCGCCAAGGAGCTTCGATGTGGGACAGCAGGTCCTGGCACGTGACTACCGAGGGGAAAAGTGGACGCCTGGAAAGGTAATCACTAGGAGCGGCCCTCAGATGTACGAGGTGGACACTGGAGAGCATACCTGGAGACGTCACGTGGATCAGCTGTTGAATGCTCAACCAAAGACACCGGAACAACCAGCACGTCCACCTGATCCTGGAACCAACTCTGAACCCAGTACAGTGACACCCACAGTTGTAGAGGAAGTGCCCCCTACCGAGATTACTCCACAGGTTCCCAGGCATAACCCTGAACGACTCAGGGCACCCCCGAAAAGATTGGATTTATGAATTTCACTTATGGGACTTACTAAAAAAAAAAAAAAAAAAGGGGGTTTCAATATGTGTCAACTGTATGACAAATTGTGTTTAATGCATTGGCAATGATATATGTTACTTTAGTTATTTCGCATTAATCTAAAAGGGGAGGACTGTAGTATATAAAGTGGATCTATTTACTTCAGCGGAACCACTCCCCCTAGCGACTGAGTTTACCTAGAGGTGATCCGCCAGTGCATTGATTTGTAACATGAAGATCAGTAAAGTCACGTTCCTTCTTTACCTCTGAGTTTAATCTTTTCTTTAAATATATACTATGTTGGAGTAAAGACACAACACAGAGAATCAAGCAGATGGAGGAGGATTATGAAACGGCAGTAAGGCAGTTTTACTGCCGTCCTCCTTCACCCACACCAAGCCACCAGAGCGCTGCTGCAGTTCAGCCCACATCAGGTCTCCAGAGCTCAGCTGCTGCAGAGCAGCCCACGCCAGGACTCCAGGGAGCTGCTGCTGCTGCTGCAGAGCAGCCCACATCAGGTCTCCAGAGCGTTGCTGCTGAGCAGCCCACGTCAGGTCTACAGCCTGCTGTAGAGCTTCAGGAGGGGCCCGAGGGCGGGCTGCCTCCACTTCCAGGTCCTGAGCACCTTCTCAGTTTTCTCTGGGGGGTGCTCATGGAACTCAAGCCGGACACACACCATGACACACTACATGACACACACTACATGACACACCACAGCCTGACTCCAGGCCAGGCACACCACAGCCTGACTCCAGGCTAGGCACACCACACCCTGGGATGATGCCTGACCTTAAGTCAGCCTCAACCCCCTCCACACGTCGCAGAGGACTTCGTAAGAGGGACGCCCCGGCTCAAGTCATCGTGGGTCCCGGCGACACCTCGGCTCACGCCACCAAGCGTTTCTGTTTCTGTTCAGTTATACATTGCGGAAACATTCTCAAATCATGTCTTGTTTTGTGGACCATGCCATGCCTGTCTAGCCAGCCTGCTCCTGTTTTGTTCCTGCCTCTTCTGAGAGTGAGGTTTTTGTTGTTAATGAAAGCCTTTAGTCAACTACCGTCAGGCTGCCTGCTTGTCTGCGTTCTGGGTTCCTCCGTTGCACAGAGCCTAACAGTGTGACAATAAAGCTGAGGTGTCTTGTTGTCGGTCATGGCCAGCTCTGCTCGCTGTGTTCATATATCCATGTACAGATAATATCAAAATTATTTGAATAATTTTTTATATTGGGAAAAAAAGAAATTAAAACTGAAAAAATATATGTTAAAACCAAATGCCAAATTTTGATCTTGAGATTTGACAAACCAAAAAAAAGTTTAAATAAAGTTCCTTTCAGTTTGAATATTTACTTTATATTTTGAACATTTTTTTTGTTTTAGTTTAAAAAAATTTTTCACATAAACTATGATTACGGTTATTTTCTCAGCTCCATAATCACTTCAGAAAGCAAGATGTCAGATGTTGAATTGTAGGCTGTGGCTGTGTTGAGTCAGATAGGTTTGGGAAAATTATATAGGTTTGCACTTTTAGGTGATGCGTTGTCAGTTCAGAACATTACAGCTTCCTTAAGCAAGTTAAAGTCAAGTTAGGGCAGCAAATTGAAGCTGACCTTCAGAAACTCTGGTTGGGATAAAATATTTGTCACTATCAAAAAGGGATGTACAGGAAGAGTAGAAGAGACTGCAGCATCAGAAATATCATTAGTGAGTGAGCTGTAATACTGATGAAGAGTGTTCTTTTATTGCCCTGTGAGGCTTCAGAATTTAGATCAATATACTTGGCACTGATTTTATTACTGCCGATAAAGTATTGCACTGACGAAATATTGGCAGGTACCTATTCTGAAATGGCTCAGTATTGGGGACAAAAAAATCCTGCTCAGGACATCCTTAGAATGTAAAATTGCTTACTGATTGGACTTCTCTTTCTCCAGTAGTCTGCTGTCAGACTTTATAAACAGGTTAACATATTTTACCACTGTCTGTATATACAATTTGTAAGCTGCTTCACATTTCTGTTCACAATGCCTTTATTAAAAACCAGCATGAGTTGTAATGATTTTGAGATGTATTTTAGCATAATCAGACCTTGCTTTTTTGGTGTGAACCATTTTCCTTATTTCCTTTAGATATACTGTACATTGATGTTAAAATCAGATTTTCATCTCTCCTGTAACACAAACATCCAAGATGGCCACAAGCACGTCAGCGTTTGTTTTACTCACTGTCTTCATTGTTTTAGAAGGGCTCCAAAGGGCTTTTTAAAGACCAGACTGATCTATCAGTAGGTTTTAATATCACCTTTTCAAATATTTTTTTATCTTTACATAATCACTCCATATCACAAGTTAAGATGCTGAGACCGAGGTGTTAACACAGGTAGCCTACCTGCTGGCTTCTGAATGCTTCAGCACAACGATTCCCTTCTTTTGGATCCCTTTGTGACACTTCTTATGCATCACCTCCTGCTAGATCATCGCTTCTCGATCTAATAATAACAAATGCCACCACAAATATACTAATGCTGGTGTTATTGGGAACGATGGGAGTGACTATTGTGCCATTGCAGCGGTCAAAAAATGCTAAAGCCCCTAACTAAACCACAAATTTTACTCAAAAGAGATTTTAAACCTTTTCATATGCAGGCTTTTTTGCTGCTCTTTTGTCTGTCTAATTTTTAGTGGAAATCAATCCATTCTTGATGATGTTGAGTTTCCTTGGAATTCTTTAATGATGAATTCTTGAATCATATCAATACACATGCTCCCTTACATAAATTCAAAATAATAAATAATTATTGGTTATCCAATGAAATTGTAAATCTACTATCTAAAATCGTGTCTGGGGCAAGGCACGTAAAACAAAAATATGATAAATCTGTTGGGCAATTTCTTGGCACTCAGACAACAATTCTGAGCGCTACTCTGCTGGACAGGACACGGTAAAAAAAAAAAAAAAAAAAAAAAAAAAATAGAGGATAATTGGATTATTTTTTGTCAGCCCTTTTCAAACTGTGGGTCACAGTCTCTTGTTATAAACTCTTTCCAAAAAAGGCGCAACAAAAAAATTTGCCTCTTAGTTTGCAGATTGCTTGGCAAGTAGAGCACAGTGTGTTCAGATGGCTGGAGTTAGTTCGACCTTTCTTGAGGTCACAAAAGGTGTACCTCAAGGCTCGGACTTAGGACCCATCCTGCTTATGATCCATATTAATGATATGTGCACAAACTTGTCAAATACAAAAGATTTTGTATTTCTCTGCTCCTCATGTTCGAACTAAAATGGGTAAGAAAGCTTTCAGTTTTTCTGCCCCCTATGCTTGGAATGCCCTCAAATCTAAACTACAACTGTCAGATCTTGTTTCACTGAAAGCCTTCTTCTCTATGTTAAGAAACTGTCAACAAAGATCCACTAAACAATGCCTATGTTTTAAATCTTAAATTGTTATTTTTTATGTTAAATTGTTACATATTTTTAGTGTTTTTTTTCGTTACTGTTTTCTATCTGTCTTGTCTACTATGACATGTGCTGCAGCCTTTCTTGGCCAGGTCACTGTAAGGATTATGATTATTAATTATGAAGAAATTAGAAATCAGAAATGTCCTCTGGTGTTGTGATTATGGGCTCAATGCCCTTTATAATTACAATTAGTTATTTATCATTAAGAATTGATAATTATTAACCAAAACTAAATGTCACTGTTTATTCAACCGCTTCACCAAAGGTGGGGGAACTTTGACCTTATTTTGACAGATAAATCACTCTTGCAGGAAATAAACCCAAAAGCTTCTCTTAAACATATATGTGAACATTTATTAAACCCATATAGCCCTGATATACTACTATTCTGGTCCAAAAACATGCACCTAACAAACACTGTTCTACAAAAAGGGGATAAAAATGACTACCTAACCTTAATAATTAAAGAAAATATATGTCTATGAAGATCAAACCAGCAGTTTTATGGACAAATGTGCAGTTTGGGTTAACTTGGACAGAGAAGTCCACCTGGTGTGCTGATTGCCGCAAATGAACAAAGGGTCACAAAACTCTGAGGCGGGAACTCAGTAGAAACACTCCAGTAATAAAACTGGGACAAAGGAGTGGTCAGGTCACGAGGCCCTGACCGCAGTTGCTTTGAATGGAAATCTTTAAAGGTCCAACTTCTAACTACTGGTTGATTTAGGATCAGCCGGACAAAACACGCACCTTGCTGATCGCATCCATTCTCCGTGATTCAGCACACTTGCACAGCAAATCAAAACAGCTCACCATAAAACACTTCAATCAGTATTGCATGCAACAAGTTGATACCTTGGACTGACTACTGGTGATTCTAAATCACCTTAACTATGCCTCATTCTGCCCAGACCTCTAAATGTACCTATCCAATTTTATATAAAATAAGAACGAAATTACTTTAACATTGATTTCTTCTCTCTCCAACGGTTGAAGATGGGTCAGGTCTGAAGAAAAACAAGGGGGGGATCACACATCCGCGATCAACTTAAAAAAAAAAAACTTCTTATCCGTCCAAAACGGGGAAAATATGAAGAACCGTTTAGTCGACTGAATCACAAGAGGTCTCCTTGGAAATAAAACCTCTGTGGGTTTTCACCTGTGCCGGTGTGTCGGCAGGGTCTTCGATCCGTATATGAATCTTCTGACCTTCTTTAATCAGACAGATTTCCAGCTTTCAAGCTCTTTCGGGAATGGCCGTGCGGAGGAAAAGTTCGCCTTCGAGCTTTTGTGTCTCCAGATATGTGCCTCCGATGCGTCTTCCCGCAAGACATGCTGGAAATGGTGGTTTAAAAGTTTGCTTCTTCAGCTTATATAGCTCTGATGACGTCAGCTTCGATGTCCATTACTACAACGAAGGCTGAGCTGTGCATGTTAAACTGTGCAGCTCAGTCGGCCCAAATGGATGACCCCAACAATCTAAAATATAAAAATGTTTTTAGTTATTTCACACTTTTTGTTTACTACATAATGCCATGTGTGTTCATTCACAGTTCACAGTGTGAACGGCTAGCTGTTGTCAGTAAAGCACTGTAGTATGGAGTTTATTGAAAACAGTTAGGGAAAGCTGATGACATTCAGTTTATGAGATAAGGCTTTTATAATCAAAACAAAAATATAAATATTTTTAATACAACCTAACAGCTAAGCAGGACTGTAATCATGGCTCTGCTGCAGACGAGCATGGCCATATTATCATAATCATGTCCTGTTATAATAGCAGAAGAAACAAGCTGCACCTGTGTCATTGGTAAATAACCCACTCCTGATTATTAGCATCTCTGCTAATTTGCAACTCAGCGCTAATTTATTCTGCTCCGGGCAGATTGCTTTGGTTATTACAGAAATTAGATGTCGATCAATGTAATATTAGTATCTCATCCACATAACCGGGCACACCCTTTTCCGCAGAGTAACCATATAACGACTTTCCCTGCTTGCTGCTTTTCTGGGGTCAGAAACTATGGACAGCACAAGATAGTGAGGTCATTATGTTTATCTTAAACTGTATCAAGCATTTGCCATTTTAAACAGTTAAGCCTTCAGTTTTTAAATATACAAACTATTCCAGAAAATGAAGGCATGTCCAGATAAATCCATTGGGTGCAATACTTCTTAGAGACCTGCATGGGCATTTAAGAAAATAATTTTGAAATTTAACATAGTTTCCTAAAGTGGTTGTTTTTAGGTTGTTGATTCTCATGTGATATGACTGGTCTTACTTTAGGTTGTTTTTTTTTTTCTTTTTTGAAATCTGAGTAATGTACTGCTGATGTTATTTAATTTATTACTTTGGACCTTTTTTGATTGGGTTTCACTTTTGCTGTGCTTTTTTATTTAGTTTCGCAGCACCTTACAGTTGCTCAGAAACTGGATTTTTACAAAGCTATGTTATTGTGTCATCTATTTGTTATATAGTGGAATTCTGCAGCAACACATCAAATTTAGCCTGAACCAGCAGAAACATCCAGTGCAGTGGAAGACATCCTTCCCTGCTCCAGTACTTAAGAAATCCCATCCACCTATTGTTAACAGGTACAGACATGTTATCCTTTAGATCCCACTTTCATTGGCCCACTTGAGCAAGAAAACCAGCACCTTTCAGGGCCCACTGCACTTGGCTTGTTGTTGTGGGCTTGCGGTTAAAGTCACCATCATACACCATCTGCTTTTTACTATATACTTTTACTCAATGGAATGAGAACCAATTTATTGGGAAAACTAACAAAATTGTACTTACATGTGGTGACTTTATCATAGACTTTCTCAGTACTAAAACTACAAGCCCACAGATAATTTTATCAACACAATGCACAGTTTTACTCTATTTCCAAAAATCTGTAGACCCTGCGGAATCACATCACAGTCTGGCACCCTGATTAATAAAATTTTACAAAAAAAATAAAAATGTTAGGTGACTGTTAATCAGCGAACAGTGATCATTTACCTGTTTTTGTAATATATAACAGAAAAGATAAGAATAATAAATCAGAAAAGCAGAATTATGAAAACAGATGAATTAAATAAAAACAATTAAGAGTGAGGTAATGAAGGTAAATGGGGATATAATCTATCAACAAAAAGATATTAATGTAGATCTTAATGTAAAGCCTTTCATATGAAGTAAGTGGAGTAAAGCTGTGGAACAGTCTGAATGTGGAACTAAAGCAAAGTCCAAATATAAAACAGTTCAGATCATTATACAACAATATGGACATTATTGGATACAATATGTAACAATTATTGTTATTTCATTAGTACTATTAGTAGTAAAACCATTATCATTGTTTTACTACATAGATAAGTCAATTCTAATATAATAAATGGGCGTTTATACTTCTACCCACGCCTTTAAATAAGCGAAACTATTTTATAGTCAGTCAGTCAATCATTTTCTACCGCTTCTTTTATAGTGGGTCGCGGGAAGCTGGTGCCTATCTCCAGCAGTCTATGGGCGGGAGGGGGGGTACACCCTGAACAGGTCCCCAGTCCATCGAAGGGCAACACAGACACACACGCACGCACTCATTCATGCCTAAGGGTAATTTAGAGAAACCAATTGACCTAACAGTCATGTTTTTGTACTGTGGGGGAAAGCCGGACTTCCCGGAGAGAACCCACACATGCACGGGGAGAACATGCAAACTCCATGCAGAAAGACGCCAGCTGGGAGTCCAATAAAGGACCTTCTTGCTGCAAGGCAACAGTGCTACCAACTGGCTGCACACTATTTCATAATGTTTACATATTTTAAGTTATACTGTTGATAACCTGCATATATTTACATATTTAAACAAAACCTTTACTATATGTCCAGATGACTTCACCTATGGCAACTTATGGTTTTCATTACTTGTCACTGAATTACATTTTTATGAAACATCCTCATGTTCAATTTTAATTTCCTTTGATTACAATTACAAAATATATTTCTGCTTCTGATCACTGCATGCTGTCAGTGGAGCCCATAGCTCTGCTTCATGGATACCTGCTCGTCAGTCATGATGCATGCCATCACATTTAAACATCTGGTGATCCGCCCATACAAGCTGGTTTCCACATTTCTGAGGTTTCGCTTCATGTATCTTGCATAATGTGTACAAAACAGACACACCTTACCAGCTGATCATTTTACCCATTTATTTGTTTTGTTATTCACATTTTTTACATTGGTCCATGTGTGTTACAATACATGAATATATCTGGGCCTTGTTAATAAATCCACAGCTCAATTATTACTATGATTAGATTTTTTTTCATCACTGCTTTGATACTGAAATTATTTATCCCTTTCCTTGTCATAGAGGTGGGAAACAGAAAATGGCTCATTACAGTGGTACCTTGCATATCTTAAAACCTCTATGTAAATAACCGTCTAATGAAAAATAAAACTGTAATGTATTCCAGAGGCTTAGATTCAACAAGGTACTGGAAACATTCCTCAGAGAGTTTGGTCCATATTGAAATCTCCCATTCCACCACATCCCAAAGGTGCTCTATTGGATTGAGATCTGGTGACTGTGGAGGCCATTTGAGTACAGTGAACTCATTCTCATGTTCAAGAAACCAGCCTGAGATGATTCATGCGTTATGACATGGCGCGTTATCCTGCTGGAAGTAACCATCAGAAGATGGGTAGTGTGGTCATAAAGGGATGGACATGGTCAGCAACAATACTCAGGTAGACATTGACACGATGCTCAATTGGTCTCAAGGCTCAATTGATCCAAGGCAGGATGGATCCATGCTTTCATGTTGTTGACGCCAAATTCTGATACTACCATCCGAATGTCGCTGCAGAAATCGAGACTCATCAGACTAGGCAACGTTTTTCCAATCTTCTATTGTCCAATTTTGGTGAGCCTGTGTGAATTGTAGCCTCAGTTTCCTTTTCTTAGCTGACAGGAGTGGCACCCGGTGTGGTCTTCTGCTGCTGCAGCCCATCCGCCTCAAGGTTAGACGTGTTGTGCGTTCAGACATGCTCTTCCTCATGCTTTGGTTGTAACAACTGGTTTTTTGAGTTACTGTTCCCTTTCTATCAGCTCAAACCAGTCTGGCCATTCTCCTCTGACCTATGGCATCAACAAGGCATTTGCGCCCACAGAACTGCCGCTCACTGGATATTTTCTGTTTTTCGGACCATTCTCTGTAAACCCTAGAGATGGTAGTGCGTGAAAATCCCAGTAGATCAGCAGTTTCTGAAAAACTCAGACCAGCCCATTTGGCACCAACAACCATGCCACGTTCAAAGTCAATTAAATCACCTTTCTTCCCCATTGTGATGCTCGGTTTGAACTGCAGCAGATCATCTTGACCATGTCTACATACCTAAATGCATTGAGTTGCTGCCATGTGATTGGCTGATTAGAAATTTGCATTAACGAGCAGTTGGACAGGTGTACCTGTGAGTGTATAGTTAGTCAGTCAGTCAGCCATTTTCTATACCGCTTCTTCCATAGTGGGTCGTGGGGAAGCTAGTGCCTATTAGAGGGTGACACGGGAGTGGATTTTCTTTCCTGTCCCATCCCGCTCCCACAGAAAAATGTCTTGTCCCATCCCAATCCCAGGCCAGCATAAAAAAAAAATCCTGTCCCATCCCACTCCTGGTAAATTGACTCCCACTCCCATCCCGCTCCCATTTAGAACGACTCCCACTCCCGTGCCACTCCTATTTTTGTTTTCTTTATTTAGTCTTTTGGCAATTTCTTTGTTTGAAGGACCAGTTAGGTCCCTGTTTTTAGCTGTAGTAAAGGCCAGTTAAAGTAAAAAGAATAATAATGAAGAAATAATAAAATATCAAACAAGGAGACAGACCATGCCTATCTTAGCTAAATAAACAAAATGTACATCCTGTACCGTCCCAATCACGTGATCTTTACTAATGCTGTCTCCCGTCCCGCGGGATTCCCATGGGAATCCCGTGACCCGTGGGATTCCAGAAAAAATGTCAGCCTCTAGTGCCTATCTCCAGCAGTCTATGGGCAGGAGGCCGGGAATGGAGCCCAGGACCCTATTACTGCAAGGCAACAGTGCTACCAACTGCGCCACCATGCAGCCCTATATATACAGGGGTTGGACAATGAAACTGAAACACCTGTCATTTTAGTGTGGGAGGTTTCATGGCTAAATTGGACCAGCCTGGTAGCCAGTCTTCATTGATTGCACATTGCATCAGTAAGAGCAGAGTGTGAAGCTTCAATTAGCAGGGTAAGAGCACAGTTTTGCTCAAAATATTGAAATGCAAACAACATTATGGGTGACATACCAGAGTTCAAAAGAGGACAATTTGTTGGTGCACATCTTGCTGGCGCATCTGTGACCAAGACAGGGAGTCTATGTGATGTATCAAGAGCCACGGTATCCAGGGTAATGTCAGCATAGCACCAAGAAGGACGAACCACATCCAACAACTAACCCGGATTGTATCCAAAAAGCATAAAACCACGGCTGCCCAAATCATGGCAGAATTACATGTGCACCTCAACTCTCCTGTTTCCACCAGAACTGTCCGTCGGGAGCTTCACAGGGTCAATATACACGGCCGGGCTGCTATAGCCAAACCTTTGGTCACTCATGCCAATGCCAAACGTCGGTTTCAATGGTGCAAGGAGCGCAAATCTTGGGCTGTGGACAATGTGAAACATGTATTGTTCTCTGATGAGTCCACCTTTACTGTTTTCCCCACATCCAGGAGAGTTACAGTGTGGAGAAGCCCCAAAGAAGCGTACCACCCAGACTGTTGCATGCCCAGAGTGTAGGATGGGGGTGGATCAGTGATGGTTTGGCCTGCCATATCATGGCATTCCCTTGGCCCAATACTTGTGCTAGATGGGCGCGTCACTGCCAAGGACTACCCAACCATTCTTGAGGGCCATGTGCATCCAATGGTTCAAACATTGTATTTGAAGGTGGTGCCGTGTATCAGGATGACAATGCACCAATACACACAGCAAGACTGGTGAAAGATTGGCTTGATGAACATGAAAGTGAAGTTGAACATCTCCCATGGCCTGCACAGTCAGCAGATCTAAATATTATTGAGCCACTTTGGGATGTTTTGGAGGAGCGAGTCAGGAAACGTTTTCCTCCACCAGTATCACGTAGTGACCTGGCCACTATCCTGTAAGAAGAATGGCTTAAAATCCCTCTGACCACTGTGCAGGACTTCTATATGTCATTCCCAAGACGAATTGACGTTGTATTGGCCGCAAAAGGAGGCCCTACACCATACTAATAAATTATTGTGGTCTAAAACCAGGTGTTTCAGTTTCATTGTCCAACCCCTGTATATATAATATATATATATATATATATATATTATATATATATATATATACAGTATACAGTATATTTATAAACATTATTTATGTTGAAAAACTGCATTAGAACGATGTGCAAATTATTTAAAGCTATTAAATAATGCTTGTTTGACCACATGACCAACTTGCATGACTTGACTTACATGCTTGTTTGACCTCGGGCAACGTTACCCCACCCCCTGCCCACAGGTGCAACAGGGCAGACATCACCAAGCACCACGCCCACAACGGAACCCCCGGCCCCACACCAAAATGGGACAAAGTCACCTGGAAAGAGGTCCCTGGCAAGCGTCAAGCACCCGGGGGTGACGTCCCCCACCATAACCCTGCAACCCCCGCAACCACACAAACATACCACATCACCACCACTGCAACAATAACCCAGGGTGAAACAACCCTCAAGACCTGAACCCCAGTCCAGATCAGGATCAGAAGGCCCGCTCCCTCTCCCAGCCCCCGACCCCAGATGGTAAACAGCGAATGGGGGTGTGAAAATACCCCAAGCATACATCTACCTGCTCAAATATGGTGTTGATGCGTGTTGTTATAGTGTGCACTAAAAAAGAAAAACAGGTGGGGAAAAGGGTCTGCCACGCCCCCCCAGCAGGCACCAGAGGTTAGGTTAATAAAATACACTCCCTCTTGATGGCATTGAGCGCGCCCACCCCAAAGGCCCTACATATGAATGTCATGAAGATTTTATAAGTGAGTGTCTACGTTGTGCAATAAAATTGGGGCACAGGCTGCCATGAGACTGTAGAGATGGAAAACCCTTGCGGCACTCCAATGACGCACCCGCACCCCAAGGCCTTACATGAGTGGTAGTGTGATAGAGTGGGCGGAGGGAAGTGAAGGACTGGGGGGCAAAGTGCTCTCCCAGGCAGCCAGCTCCCCGGCTGACCCAAATAGGCACCCCCGTTTGCTGAGTTCCAACATAGGAGGGAGACATCCACACATCCACCGGGCCAAAGGCTAGGCACAGGGCCCCGATAACCTACTGAAAACCGGGACCAAGTCCCCCAGACCCCCACTTGATCCGCCCAAATCCTAAAACACCGATCCCCAGTCCCGAAACCCAGTCCCCCGCCCTATTTGTTCCTAATTACAGAAAAAAAGGAAAACCATGCCTTTCTATTCAAAGTGAACGCTCCTCCTGTCTGTCACATCAAACTACCTTAGCACCTCCTCACTGCTGATTTTTGATTATGGGGTGAATGTTCATCAGGGTCAGAGCAGTGAGGCTGGTCTCCTCGCTGGACCCAACCCGACCAAGCCCGAACGAGAGACACGAGGCCATTCCCCAGTGGGCCCACCATCTGCAGGGGGAACCATGAGGGACCAGTGTAAAGAGGATTGGGCAGTGGACGAAGGTGAAGACCTCGGCAGCCTGATCTCTGGATGCTTAGGCTGGCTCTAGGGACGTGGAATGTCACCTCGCTGGGGGGGAAGGAGCCTAAGCTTGTGCAGGAGGTTGAGAGATATCGACTAGAAATAGTCGGGTTCACCTACACGCATAGGCTCTGGCTCTGGAACCCATCTCTTCGAGAGGGGCTGGACTCTTTTCTACTCTGGAGTGGCCCACGGGGAGAGGTGGCAGGCTAGGATGCGTTTGCTTGTTGTCCCCCAGCTCAGCTATTTCCTGTTGGGGTTTACCCCAGTGGAGGGGGTCGCATCCCTGCACCTTCGGGTTGGGGACAGGTCTCTGACTGTTGATTCGGTCTACGGGCCGAGCGCTAGTGCGGAGTACCCAGCCTTCTTGGCGTCCCTGTCAGGGGTGCTGGATTGTGCTCCTCCCGGGGACTCCATCATTCTGCTGAAGGACTTCAACGCCTAAGTGGAAAACGACACCTGGAGAGGCGTGATCAGGAGGAATGGCCTCCCCAATCTGAATCCGAGTGGTGTTTTGTTATTGGACGGATCGTCCATATTGAACACCATGTTCAAACATAATGTTGTTCATCAGTGCACTTGGCACCAGGACACCCTAGGCACCGACTTTGTTGTCGTGTCATCAGACCTTCGGCCACATGTTTTGGACACTCGGGTGAAGAGAGGGGCTGAGCTGTCCACTGATCACCACCTGGTAGTCAGTTGGATCCACTGGAAGAGGAGAAAGCTGGACAGACTTGGCAGGCCCAAGCGCTTAGTGAAGGTCTGCTGGGAACGTCTGTCATAGCCCTTGGCCAGGGATGTATTCAACTCCCAACTCTGGGAGAGCTTTGACCAGATTCCGGGGGATGTTGGAGACATAGAGTCCGAGTGGACCATGTTCTCCGCATCTATTGTCGATGCTGCTGCCCGTAGCTGTTGCTGTAAGGTCGCGGCAGTAGTCCACAAACCCGGTGGTAGACACCGGCAGTAAGGGACGCTGTCAAGCTGAAGAAGAAGTCCCATCGGCTGTGATTGGCTTGTGGGACTCCTGAGGTGAGACTCTTTTATCACCCAGGCTGAAGTCACCGAGGTGGTTAATAAGCTCCACGGTCGGAGGGCTTCAGAGTCAGATGAGATCCGCCCAGAGTACCTCAAGTCTCTGGATGTTGTGGGGCTGTCATGGTTGACGCGCCTCTTCAACATTGCGTGGCGGTCGGGACAGTGTCTCTGGACTGGAAGACTGGGGTGGTGGTCCCACTTTATAAGAAGGGTGACCGGAGGGTGTGTTCCAACTACGGGGGGATCACACTCAGCCTCCCTGGTAATGCCTACACCAGGGTATTGAAGAGGAGAGTCCGGCCAATAGTCGAACCTCAGCTTTAGGAGGAGCAGTGTAGTTTTCATCGCGGCCGTGGAACACTGGACCAGCTCTACACCCTCTGCCGGGTACTTGAGTGTTCATTGGAGTTTGCCCAACCGGTCCACACGTGCTTTGCGGACCTGAAGAAGGCATCCGACGGTGTCCCTCGTGGTGCCCTATGGGGGGGTGCTCCAGGAGTATGGAGTTGGGGGCCCTTTATTGGGGGCCACCCGGTCTCTGTACAAACGGAGCAGGAGTTTGGTCCACATTGCCGGCACTAAGTCGGACCTGTTCCCGGTGCATGTTGGATTTCGTTTCTTCTTTTTGTAGATGAAATGGTCCTGCTGGCCCCTTCTAGCCAAGACCTACAGCATGCGCTGGGGCAGTTCGCAGCCGAGTGTGAAGCGGCTGGGATGAAGATCAGCTCCTCCAAGTCCGAGGCCATGGTTCTCGACCGGAAAAGGGTGGCTTGTCCTCTTCATGTTGGAGGGGAGTTCCTGCCTCAAGTGGAGGAGTTCAAGTATCTTGGGGTCTTGTTCACGAGTGAGGGGCGAATGAAGCAGGAGATCCACAGACGGATCGGTGCGTCTGCCGCAGTAATGGGGACACTGTGCCGGTCCACTGTGGTGAAGAGAGAGCTGAGCCAAAAAGCGAGGGACTTCTGGGTGTCTCTACTAAGTCTGCTGCCCCCGCGACCCAGTCCCAGATGAAGCACAAGATGACAACGACGACGACAAAAAGGGTGAAATAACTGTGAACATTTTTATATTTTAGATTCTTTAAAATATCCATGTAAGGATTATGATTATTGATTAATTAATATTCATCAAGAATTATAATTTAAAATTATAATCCTAAAAAAAATTAATTTCT
Organism: Crenichthys baileyi; assembly: GCA_036173005.1. Lineage (NCBI taxonomy): Eukaryota > Metazoa > Chordata > Actinopteri > Cyprinodontiformes > Goodeidae > Crenichthys > Crenichthys baileyi. The sequence continues at coordinate 87,007 of JAHHUM010000681.1, read as the reverse complement.
TAACCAAAAATCATTACTGACGAATAGAAATCAGAGATGTCCTCTGGTGTTGTGATTATGGGCTCAAAGCTCTTTAATAATTACAAATTATTAACCAAAACCACAAACTGTCACTGTTTATTCAACCACTTCACCGAAGGTGGAGGATCTTCGACCTTGTTTTGACAGATAAATCACTCTTGCATGAAATAAACACAAACGCTTCTCTTAATTATATATATAAAGATTTATTGAAGCCAAATAATCCTGATATACCATTATTCTGGTCCAAAACCTTCAACTAACTAACAAACACTGTTCTACGCAAAAGGGAATAAAAATGACTACCTAAAAATAATAATAAAAGAAAAATATATATATATTTAGTGTCTATGAAGATCAAACTAGCAGTTTTATGGACAAAATGTGTAATTTGGGTTAAATGGAAAGAGAAATCCTCCAGGTGTTCTGATGTCTCGATTGCAGCGCCCCTTTAGCCACAACCAGCTGAACGCCCCAAATCTCGAACAAAGAGTCATAAACTCTGAGGCGGGAACTCAGCGGAAAATCTCCAGCAACAAAACTGGAACAAGGAGTGGTCAGACCACGAGGTACAGACCGCAGTTGCTTTGAATGAAAAACTTTTAAAAGTCCAACTTCTAACTCCTGGCTTATTTGGGAACAGCCGGACAACATTAACACGTACGATTCAGCAGTGTTTGCGCAACAAATCAAAACACAGCTCAGCAAAAATACTTCAATCAGTATTGCATGCAACAAGTTAATACCTTAGATTAACTACTGGTGGTTCTAAATCACCTTCACTATGCCTCATTCTGCCCAGACCTCTAAATGCACCTATCCGGTTTAATATGAAAAGAACGAAATTACTTTGAGGTTGATTTCTACTCTCCACTGGTTGAGGAGGGATCGGGTCTGAAGAAAAAAGGAGGGTAGGGGGGGATCAAATTAAGAGAGAAAAAACGGTAATTTCTCATCCGTCCAGGAGGGGAAAAGATGAGGAACCGTTATTCGACTGCATACACAAGGAAGAAAAACTCATCTCCTTGGAAATAGAACCTCTGTAGGCTTTCACCTGCGCCGGGTGTCGGTGTGGTCTTTATTAGGGAAATAAACCTGCTGACCTTCTTGCATCAGACAGATTTCCAGCTTTCAAGCTCTTCCGGGAAAGGCCTTGTGGAGCAAAAGTTCGCCTGCGAGCTTTTGTCTCTACAGATATGCGCCTCCGTTGCACTATCCTGTGAGGAAATGGCCACGAAACCCTCCATCTCAGCCGGTTTATACTCCTAGTGACGTCAGAGCTGCGACGTCTGTTGAGCTGCGCATGTCAAAATGTGCAACCAAAATGGATGGCCCCAACAGCCACCTTTTGCTTTGATTACTGCTTTGCTCTCTTGCCATTTTCTTTCTGAGCTTCATGAGGTGGTCACCTGAAATAGTTTTCCAAAGAGTCCTTTTGTTTGCTACATAATTGCATATGTGTTCATTCACTATCTTAAAAGAAGTTTCCAGACATTCCTGCATTATTGATAACAGTTTACACATCATATAAGGGCATATTGAGTCGCCAGATGATGCGGTCAGCTTGGGACTACATTTCACCCTGCACCACCTTAACCAATAAACAATATGCAAATTATGTTTATATTATTATAGTACATGCAAGAGTGTCATATAGTACATGTTTTTTGATGTACAAAATAATCCACTGGGATAATTATCTCGACCACAGCCCAGCCAGTGATAACAGAGTAAGGCTCAGGGGTTTTGATGTGAGGAGGGTGTGGCGGCAGAGGTGAAGAGGAGAGACGCCACTGTCTGGACTGGTGAAGCTCCAAAGTTTGCCTGAAGAAGTTACAATTGGGGCGTTATGAGGCAGATTTTTTTCTTAGCCGTGGCAATAGTTAGTTTTAGGTTTTAAAGTTTTAGGTATTAAAAATTTGTGATCTGCGGATGCAGCGGGGTCTTCCTCTCATTTGACCCGGTGCAGGCAGTCTGATTACAGCTGCTCTCTGCTTGCTCCTTCCTCTTGCATCCTCCTGGTTCGCTTAAGTACCATCAATAAATTTCCAAATCAAACACGTTGTTTCATGGTGGTAATGATTTGTGTGTTTTGGGAGAAATTTTTGCGCATTTGAACAGCTGATTTTATGTGTGATCAGCTGATTTAGGATATTATTAAATACAGTGTGCCCTGCCTTTGTGTAATTCAATATGCTGACAAGATGTCCTTTTCATTTTCTTTCAGCCTTCAGGTTTATGATTTGTAAATAGTAAAATTATATTTTAATTTGACCCGCTCTCTGAACATTGTGGTCTTTATTATTGTTGTAGTCTCTCTTGAGTGTTATTAACCTTTCCCTGCATTACCTCCTCGAAAACCTTCTCATTTCTCCTTGTCCCATGGCAAATCAGTGAACAGCAATCTATTCATGTCACATGTAGTCCTTACTCAGCCCATAGCAGTTACATACCGGTACCTACTTTTTTTGGGTACAGGAAAAACAGTAATTAAAGCACTTGCAAAGCGGGCTGAGTGGAAGTAAAAAGAGCCAGTGGAAAAAGAGTATTACGTTTGCAGAGAGGATCATTAGGGCTGATCCTTCCTCCATTCCAGATCTGTACAGAACTAGGATCAGGCAAAAGGTAGATAACATCTCTGCAGAACCAACACATCCTGAACACAAAGAGTTTTAATTCAATTAAATTCAATTAAATTAAATTCAATTCAATTCAGTTTTATTTATATAGCACCAACTCACAACACATGTCGTCTCAAGGCACTTCACAAAAGTCAGGTACATACATTCCAATTAGTCCTAACCATTGAACAGTGCAGTCAGAGTTAGTTATTTATTCAAATTGGATAAAAAAGTTTTTCTGTCTAAGGAACCCAGCAGATTGCATCCAGTCAGTGACTTGCAGCATTCCCTCCTCCCGGAATGAGCATGTAGAGACAGTGGACAGTCATGGCGTTGAACTTTTTTTTTTTTTTTTTTTTTTTTAAGCAAATCCCTCATACTGAGCATGCATGTAGCGACAGTGGAGAGGAGAAAACAACTCCCTTTAACAGGAAGAAACCTCACAGCAGAACCAGGCTCAGTCTGAGCGGCCATCTGCCACGACCGACTGGGGGTTAGAGAGAAAAGAGCAGAGACACAAAGAGAACACAAGAAGCACTGATCCAGGAGTACTTTCTATGCGGAAGGAAAGTGAAATGTTAATGGATGTAGCTCCTTTAGTCGTTTCATCTAGAAGGGAAAGAAACAAATAAAATCTGAGCCTCGTTTCAAGGTAGAGTCTGAAAGAGAGCACACATATAATTAGGTCACAGTAAAAGCTCAGTCAGTAGCCATGTCTATGAGAGAGAAAGGGTTAAACACAAAAAAACAGGGCCATGTGGATCATCGGGAGAGGGTGGAAGCATTTTCAAGTTGGCTGTGAGCAGAAGCTCGGTTCGATTCCCCTCATCCAGAAAGGTGTCACTGGTAGACAAGTGCCAGGCCATGTGTAGCTTCTAGGAAGAGAAAAGAGAGAGAACAAAGTTAAAAAGTGAAGAACAGCAAATAATGCACAAAATTGCAGAGTAGTGTTGGGAATGTAGCAAAGAGGGTGAACGTGTGTCATTATGTCCTCCTAGCAACCTAAGCCTATAGCAGCATAACTACACAGATAGTTTCAGTTCAGGATTATTTAGTAAGACGGCACTTATTATTACAACAATGTCGTCTCAGGGCACCCCACAAAAGGTCCCACTGATGGTCATTGTTATACTAAAAACCACAAGGATCTGGATACCTCTCTCTGTCAAGGCGGGGGACTGATTATAACCATTGGAAAAGAGAAGGGGTCATACAGGTAGCAGAAATGGAGGGTGTGTTTGCACCTCAATCCATAACTGAGCGGTTTAGGACTAAACCTGACTCCCCTTTACCCCATCCAACAGGGAGGGAGGAGGTTTCCCTCCCTGATTAACTAAGCCACTCTAACTATAAGCACTTATCAAAAAGGAACGTTTTAAGCCTAGCCTGAAACGTAGAGCAGGGTGTCTGCACTCATGGACCAAAAACCGTGAGCTGGTTCCACAGGAGAGGAGCCTGATAAATAAAGGATTATGGCTCCCATTCTACTTCTAGAGACTCTAGGAACCAACCAGTAAACAAGATGAACAAGATAATCCTAGGTTTTCTCTTAATACAGTTGCTAAACTTAAACAGAGTCATAGCTCTGTTGAGCCATCCATTCCCTTAGCTCTCAAGCAGTCATGACTTATGAGATTCTTCCAAAAATTAAAACGTTGATTCTATTAAGAAGAAAATCTTTGGACAATACTCCCGAAGATGGATTACTTCCACCCTCACAAGTGAGACAACAATGGAAGATTAACTGTAGAACCTGATCTGTGTTTGGGACTGTTTTTGATCCTGTGGAGCTCCAGAGTCATCAGAAATATTAGGCTTCATCTAAAAACCCTCAACTTGTAAAGTGTGACCCAATCCCAACTAAATTATTTAAGGAAGTGATTCCTCTGATTATCAGCCCCAATTTTAGTAGTATGATTATCTAGTCTTAGTAAATGGGTAATTTAAAATGTACCATACAAGCTTTAAATATGATTCCTTTGTAATTTCATCAGAAACTCTTGCTGCAGCATTTTGAATAGGCTGAAGGCTTTTGTGGACATCCTGATAGTAAAGAATTACAATAGTCCAGCCTTGAAGACAACAAATGCATGGACCCCTAGTTTGTTCAGCCGTCACTCCTGGCACAGGATATTTCTAATTTTGCAATGTTCCGGAGATGAAAAAAAGGAAATCCTAGAACCTGTTTAACTATGGGATTAAATGAAATTCCGGTCAAAAATAACACCACCGGTTTTTTTACATTTATTATCCGGAGGTCAATTTAATGCCATCCAGGTTAAGTGACTGACTAAGCAGTTCTTTCTTTAAAGAACTCCGGTCCCAAAGACGCACAACTATCTGTCTTGTCTGATTTAGAAGCAGAAAATTTTAAAGACATCCAACTTTTTATGTCTTCAAGGGAAATGCTTGTAGTCATCTAACATTGTTGGGCATCATCAGGATTTGTATGGCGTAAGTAAAGCTGAGCTATCACATCGTAACAGTGAAAATTATTCTATGCTGACTGATAATTTGACCTAGTGGAAGGCATATATATAGTAAAAAGATTGGCCAAATGTACTGAAAACCCTGTGGTACTCCACCAAATAAACCCTGCGAGTTGTAAAGATGATTTATTGCATTACATGAACAATCTGGAATCTGTCAGACAAAAATAAGATATTTAAACCAGACTAGCGCTGTTCCCCTGATCCCTACAGCATATTCCAGCCTTTCTAAGAACTATTATGATCGACTGTACAAATAGCAGACACACTGAGATCTAACAAGAACCAGGTTACAGACACAAGTCCATTATCTGAGGCCATAAGAATTATCATTAGTGAACTTCAGCAGAGCTGTGTCAGACTATATGAGCTCTGAAACCTGAACTGAAACTCTTCAGAACAGGTCATTGCTGTAAATTCTCACACTTGATTAGGGAAACTATTTCTCAAGAATTTTAGATAAGAATGGAAGATTGGGATATTATCATAGGGTCTGTAATTTTTCTAAGTCATTCTGCGATCAAGCGAAGGTTTCTTAAGTAAAGGTTAATTACAGCTACCGTAAAAAAGCCTGTGGTAACATATCCATTTAGTAAGATAGATTAATCATATGTAAAATGGGGCTGGTAAATCGAGGGAACACTTCCTTAAATAATTTGTGGGATTGGGCCTAACATACAGTTGACAGGTTTAGATGAAGTCTATATTTTGATAACTCAGTGAAGCTCAACAGGATCAAAACAGTCCAAAGACAGATCACGGTTCTACAGTTACTTCCATTGTTGTCTCACTGCTGAGTTGAAGTAATCATCGTCGGGAGTGTGTCAAAGATTTTATTTTTTTAATAGAATCAATTTTATGTAAGCAAAGATACCCACAAAAGTCATGGACTGCTAAGAGCTAATGGAATTGGATTGCTCAACAGAGCTATGACCCTGTGTGAGTTTAGCAACTGTACATAAACGTTTGCGAGAACACCCTAGGATTATTCTTTTGTCTCTTCTATAATGATGAGAAATAGGCTGGTCTGGCCTTGGCTGAAGGCTTTTTATACAACAGTAGGCTATTTTCAGATTAAGTAGGATCCTATTTGTTGTGTAGAGCGCCATTTTCTACTCCAATTTTCTAACCATTTGCTGTAAAGTATGCAGAGTATCAATTTTAACCAAGGAGCCTGCACTACTTATCGAATAATTACCATTCTTTTTCAAGGGGGGCTGCATTTGTTAATGCACTACGCAGTTTTTAGTCTTTTGGCCTCCCCCCTCCCCTCTCCCCTCCACATCCCCTCCCCCATCCCCCCCCCCCCCCCCCTCAGAGGCTGTTCTGGTGATGAAACCACAATAAAACACACCCTCTACAGCCTAAGGAGTTCATCGACACTGCCTGTGAAATAAATAGGTATGTTGCACTATCCACAACTTTCTTTTTTTTTCTATACTATATATTGACATAATATCTCTATATATATTATATATACTATATTTATATATATATATATATATATATATTACATGTATTATATATATATAGTGGCGGGATTGGACTCAGTGATCAAATATATACTTGTTGTGCTGTAAATGTCATTGACTATGGCGCTTTGCAACTGCGCTCAACTTTTGTCAGACTCAGCTTCGTATCACGGGTAGCGACGCAGATTTCCTCTCACTCATTTTCCGCAGCTTCACAAGTGCTTTAAATAGTGAGTTCAATAGCGAAGCAAAATGCTGGGGCTTGTCACGCCCATTGGACGCTCAGCGTCTTGGGGATCTGTGGGGCAGTCACTCGGCTGCAGCTAAGCGAGACGAGTCATTGGATAAAAATGCTGGGCTTTGTCCCGCCCATCGGATGCTCAGGCATTTCTTGGCGGCTCTATGGGGCAGTGGGATGGCCTCGGCTGGCCCGAAAGTGCTCAGCTGTCTGCATTATGATTGGATGATCTTGGTATGAGGCTTGGAATCCCCCCTTTGTGATGTACAGCAAAATGAGACGAATCAGCGATCGTGAAATGGAGCCTTCCCCCCTTGAACAGGACCAGGCATCCGGCCATCTTGATATATATATAATATATACATACTGTTCATTTTTTCCCTATCTTATTTCCTCTAAAGAATATACTTAATGTCTGTATGCTTTTAGTGCTTGAAACTGAAGTCAAATTCATTGTTTGATCACACAATTTTAGCCAATAAAGCGGATTCTGATTCTGATGATGCAAGTCCGCGGACACAATAGAAAACCAAAAGTGTGAATAGGTGTATATAACAATAGAAGGGTGCCACATTTGGTCAGATACAAAAGAGAATCTGCAACCTCTTGAATTGAGAGAGCTCCTCAATATTTGCTGGTTGGTCATTTTATGTTAGCTGAAACAGTGAACGAATAGTCACTAGAAGCAATATTCCCATCAAAATTGATAAGGAAGCTATAAATACATTTCATTTTTGTTGGGGAAATAAGGCTATGCACATAAATGCAGTGAGAACCGTATTTCCATAAGGCACATTAAAGGCTATAGGGCAAAATCTGATTTCTCACTTTTAAATTGCTGCGGACACAATAGCAATTTCATGGTTGTTCAAGCTGAGACGGCATGAGAGATCTCTCAGGCTGGTCGACCTTTATCTCAGCAAACATCACAATCCCTATACAAAAAAGCAGAAAATGAGCTATTGATTTTCCTTTTTTCTTCCCCACCCACCTCCCACTCAGCCCCCTCACTTTCTTATCTCCCTACGGTATTGTCATTCTTTTGTCTAAATGAAGGTCAGCACTGGTTTCCTTGACACTACCAAAAAGATTGAGTAGAAATATAGCAATCTATTTTTTAGAAAGACAAGAGTTTTGCAAAAGGTTGTTTTTTGTCATAGGGGATTAATTGACTTGAAATTTATTTTCCCGAGTGCCACAGCTTTCAGTCTGCAAACACTACAGACACTGTTTGACCAATAAGAGCCCCGACAGAGAGAAAAGACAGAAACACACTTAAGAATTTCATTAATAAAGTAGATTAAAATGGTAAAGGTTTCTAAAACCCATGAGGTATTTTACAATTACTCAGAACTAATCAAATTACGCTCAGCAGCAGGTCTGAAACATTAGACAAACGTATTTCCAGTCTAGCAATCTGAAGAATCTAAATTATGATTAAAATATAACAAAGGGCCACATATAAATCACTTGTCTCCCTTTGGAGACAAGTGACAACTACTCATTTGTGGTCAAGTCAAATGTGTTTATAATGCACATTTAAAAACAATAAAAATTGACCAAAATGCTGTACAACTAATAAAATATAAACACAACATACAAACATCAATTTAGTTAGACTTAAAAGTAATGGCTCGGTATCAGATTTTATCTGGTTTTTAACACGTAACAACTGTTTATACAGTTGCAGACCTAGGTGATTTGCTAGGAGTATGTATAGTTATATTCACTAAGGTAGTGAGGCACCAACCCCTTTAAAGATTCAAATGCAAACAAAATAAAGTCCTAAAATCAAACTGAAAATGCAGAGCCAGGCAATGTAAAGAAGTCGGGATGGATAATTTGGTCTTCTATGTGCATTGCCCTTCAAAGTTGAGTTGCGGAATTTTGGACAACAGTTGTCAACCAATCTCAAAAAGAGCATTCAAATGAGCCCTGGTATCACACTTTATTGGTAGGTCAGCTTGTGTGTCATCTAAACCTTGACATGTGATGCCATGCATCCTAAAAATTAAACCCAAAGGGAGCATATAGAGAGAAACCAGTCCAAGAATTGATCCTTGAGGAACATCACAGGACAAATGAGTTTTTAAAGATAAAACATCACTCAGTCTGAATGTATGATAAGATTTAAACCATTGCAGTGCTTACTATTTAATCTCAACAGCATACCCTAAATGAGAAATAAGAATAATGTGGTTTATTTAAAGCAGCACTGAGGTAAACTCATATTCATCTGGAGATAGTTTCCAACTACTGCACTTTAAGATAAAATACATTTTATTAGTGGAATGCTCTTTACTTGTTAGCATCTGTAATGCTCAGCTGTGATATTTAAATTGCAGAAAAAACTGATAAAAGTTTATGTTTTTTTCTCCCAATAGGACAACTAATTTATTGACTCTGGGTTTCATTTGACCAAAATTCTTGTCATTCAAATGGTAAGGAAAAAGACTCCTGTCGTGCTGCTGCAGTTGCCCATCAAAATGACCAAAAGCTTCCTTAAATCTACAATGACATCAGTGCATTTGACTTGGCATGTCTCTCATCTCACTTCATCACCTCCCCAAGGGAAGCATGTTATCTTAACAAATCAAAGTAAGTGTACAGTCAAGAATCCCTTTTTTCTCTTCTTTTTTACATATTCTTCAGACTTGTTTATGGTTTACTGGGCAGGTCATTTCCCCTGCTTGCTTGGACAGCTGCTACAATGAAGACTCCCTCCTCTCCTAAAAGGGACTGTAGACTACTTCTGTACAGCACTCTGTCAAATACTCCTTTGCTTTTGAGGCTGGATTCTGACCTCATGCACAGCATTTACAGAGGCCATATGAATAATTTATCCTTTGAATTTATCCCAACCCTGACATTTCGATGTTTGATGCCCACAGGCTTTTGCTTTAACAATATAGATAGCCCTCCTTTCCTCTATTTACCATCAGATAAAGTTTGATACCAAGGCTATTGCACTCAATATCAAAACCATAGGTCTCTGGGTTAATTATGTTCCACACTCTGGGCTTTTTAATTCTCTTAACTGGAACTGTAGTATATCTACATGTACAATTGGATTCTATACAGGTTGCAGATATTTCAGGTGAAAATATTATTTTTGACAATGAGGAGATAACATAGAAACTTAATAATGACTCTGGGGACAGGACATGAAAGTTGAGTATCTTAAAGGAATACAAATAGACAAAAAGTGAACCATTTAAACATATAAAACACACAATTTAAGATCTAAATATTGTGTTAGCTCCACTGATGTTTACGTGTGATCAGATACAGGACTATCAAAATAATTAACATGTCCATCAACATGATATAAAATTCAAAAATCCATCCATTCAAAAAGTAAAGATAATATATCATGTGGCGTCATATCCACAGAACTGTGCACAAGCTGTCTGGGTGTTTCTCCTTCCCCTTCTGTTGCAGGGTCTGACTGGCACGTGCAGCCTCCTCAGCTGTGGGTCATTAGGCCTATCAGGAAGGTCTTCAAAAGGGAATCTGAAGCAGGAGACAGAGGCCATATCGTTTGCTCACATAAGCGGTAATTAGGCTCACTCTCTCTTGCTTCCAGTTTTCTGATCCTCAACTGACTCCTTGTTGTCGACCTCCTTTTTCAGACAAAACCTGATGTTGTGTCCCCAGAGAACTCTGACTCAGAGATTGATCAGATCCTCCTCTACTATCAAGCGCCTGAACTTCTCCCTGGATTATCTCCCGTGCCTTCCAGGAGTAAGCTTACCTGAACAGCCATCTACCCGCCGCTCAATCTTCTTGCTCATCACAGTAACATTTTACAGTCTCAATTTAAACGGCAAGCCTCTGTAACCCAAGCAGTTAGTCTTTCCCTCCAGATTCAGTAGTTGGTGCCACCTAACCAGGTTCAAAATAACCCTCCTCCAAACCTTTTAGTTTCAGCCACCAGCTCCTTTCCCTGCCCACAAGAGATGTCCTTGCCTACTCATGAACGCTTATCTGGGGATATTTACAATTGTTGTGGTTTGCTGCTCCAGTGCACCTTGGTTTTTTACCGATCACCACGATCTTTTCCTGACGATGCTAGCAAGCTCTCCTTCATCATCAATTACTGCAGGACAAACTTTAAGATGGCCCGAAGCTAACACTGTTTTCCTATAACGTCTATGAAGTCTAAACCTTCTCAATCTAAATCAGCATTGAATAATCTTCCAACAAGCTGTGGAACCTCAGACAAGGTAATTGACCAGTTTCTGAGTAGTGATCGATTTTCGCACTCTGGATCCCGAATCAGAGCAGAACAATACTACCCGCAAAGAACCTTTTTTACGGTCATTAAATGAAGTTTTTAAAAATGAACTAACTAGCAGGGACAAAGCTTGCACCTTAGAATATCGTGTTTCATTATCCATTCACATAGACCTCCGCCTGAGAGAGTGAAAGTGAGGTTAAGACGGAGTAATCGTTCAGCTTCTTCTGACTCTGCCTAAAACTAACTTGAACATCCTTCTCTACCCCAGCAGGGGGCTCCAGAACTCATGCAGGTTGGCAGTACCAGGCTGCCCCCTGAAGAAATACAGCGGAGAATGAAGTCTGGGTATTGTCTTTACTGTGGTATGCCACAGTAAAGACAATACCCAGGTTCCAGGTTCCAAGGTTCTTCATCCTGGATCTTTCCCCTTCTGTTGCAGGGTGTGAATGCCACGTGCAGCTTCCAAAGCTCCGGCAGGGTAGGCTCATCAGGAAGGTCTTTAAAAGGGAATCCGGAGCAGGAGACAGACACCAGATTGTTTGCTCACATGAGCATTAATCAGGGTCACTCTCTCTTGCTTCCAGGTCTCTGGTCCTCGACTAACTCTTTGTTATATTCCCCTTTCTTTCAGACCAATACTAATGCAGTTTCAACATTACCTAAAAACCTAATATTGTTTAAACATTTCAGGAATTTAAAGAACAGACCCTTCTTCATCAATACACTCAGCACCTCTCAAACTTAGTTCTGTGAAGTAACTTACCTTTTTCAGATATTCATCTCATTCATCTTAACAGTAAGCTTGCCTCCTGTCAATAAAACATTTACTATCCCATCTCAATTTCCAACCACTCCAACAGTTGTCTCCTACCCTAGTGACTGCGTGTCAAGCCACTCCTAAACTAGACAGCTTTAGAAGCATCTTATTTGGAACAAAAATATAAAAACAAATTTTGGTATTTAAAAATTGAGGACCTATGATCAGGAAGAAGAGTAGAGAGGAACACAATATAAGGTTTTTGAGGTCCAGTGTGAAGTTTCCACAATCTGTAATTTGGGGAGCCATGTCACCTCCTGGAGTTGTTCCACAATGTTTTATCAGGTCCAAAGTCAGACTAAAGATCTTTTGTATAATTATTTGACTTTTCTTCTGTAAAATATTTTAAGAATCTATTGTAAAACTGCAGCCACATTCATTTAGTCCTATGCTATTGTGCCATTGTTATATCCAATTGTTTTGCATTGTAAATATTGTAAAAAAAATAATATCCAGAGGAAGATGAGAGACATCATAACCAACCGTGCAGATTAGATGAAGGCTGCTCTTTAAGCAACGTAGGCTTCCTTAACACTTCAGAAGTGTGCTGCATCGATGCAGGAAACTCCACCAAATATTGAGTGAACATACAGTACAGGTTATGGATATACATTTCAGGCTGACAATTCTGTATTAAATCGTATTTTTATTGGTGTTGTGTAATACTCTAACTTTCTGAAAAGCATGGCTTGCAGCTTAAAACTTACCACTTAAAATGTATAAATCTGCATCTAATGAATCTATATGTGAGTTTTGCATTTTAAAATAAATTTCGCAAATAACTTAATTTTTTTGTTATGGTTTAATTTATAAAGATGAATCTGTAGATAAAATGACAATGAATTGATAAATGATACGTCAATGAATTTCAAACCAAGACTGTGGTTGAAAATTGGTTTGGTTTTAAATGCAGGGATGGCAGTTTATCTCCCTTCTCAGCTCATTCTTATTAAAATACACTGAAGGGTGCTTTGGCAGAAATGGCAAATAAAAACTTTGGTTGGCTGCTCTTACTGCAGCTGTTATAAAAGTATACGTGAATTTGCGGCAAATATTTATTAATCAATAAGCTATCAATGACCAAAAATCTTGAATTTATGGGCCTACCACACTGCTTTGAGCTAAGATTCTTTGTTAGACTTTGAGTATATATTAAAATCTGCTAAACATCTCCCTTCTTTCAGTAGCATGTGCAGCCTGCATGCTTAGGTCTCCCTGTTTGTTGATATACAGACTCAGGTAGTTGTAGATCTGAAGAATCTCCAGCTCTTCACACTGAATGATGACATGTGTCAGTAGCTTCTCGGTCTGTCGGAAATCTACCACGAGCCCCTTGATCTTACTGACATTTAGCTGCAGATGGTTCTCTTCACTCCTACTACAACAAAATCATCAAAGAAGTGCTCGAGGGTGTGGGATCCAGAACTGAACCTGAAGTCAAAAGTGCAACAAGTGAATCATGAAGCACAGTGACCCTGGTGTGTTTCTGTGGGTAGTATTACATTTTGTTGCTTATCAATGCAGCAACATAGGAACTTAAAAAGCCAATTAAAGAGCAATGGATATATTGTTAATGGACTGCAGGTCTTTGTTTTGCAAAACCTATGACTAATATTTCAAATTTAAAATTAGCATCAGGTGATATTTTTTTAAGACTAATATTGTCTTTAACATTAACAAAAAGTTGTATTGGTACGCCACAGCAGCTTTTTCCTATTTCAGGAAACCCAAGGGATAGAATTATATAAATGCCTACATACTGTGAATATAATAGGTAATATAAATATACAAACTATATACAGAAAATGTGAAGTTAAAATTTAAGAAAGAATGTTTAGTTGTATTATCAAGGCTTTATCCGTCTTATTGTTCATTTAACTGCTTACTTTTGCATGCTGTTGTGCCCACCTGTACATATTTATTTTCTAAATATCTATACATTGTCAATTTTATAAAACTGCATAGACCTTGTTTTTCTTTTTATACATTTTAACATTGTAAGTTAAGTGAAAAGAATTCTTTACCTTTTATACCCCATCTATCCATCCAACCATCCATTTTTTATACTCGCTTCTTCTGTATAGGGTTGTGGGGGAGCGGGTGCCTATGTCCAGCGGTTTCCAGAGGCGGGTTACACCATGGACAGGTCACCAGTCCATCGCAGGGCAACACAGACTTTAGATACTTTTAAGCCTTAAATTTACACAGATGTGTGTGTAAAAAAATATTTTAACAATAATTCAATTCAATTCAGTTTTATTTATATAGCGCCAATTCACAACACATGTTGTCTCAAGGCACTTCACAAAAGTCAGGTACATACATTCCAATTAATCCTATTCATTGAACAGTGCAGTCAGATTCAGTTATTTATTCAAATTGGATAAAAAGTTTTTCTATCTAAGGAAACCCAGTAGATTGCCTCCAGTCAGTGACTTGCAGCATTCCCTCCTCCCGGATGAGCATGTAGAGACAGTGGACAGTCACTGGCGGTGACTTTGCAGCAATCCCTCATACTGAGCATGCATGTAGCGACAGTGGAGAGGAAAAACTCCCTTTTAACAGGAAGAAACCTCCAGCAGAACCAGGCTTAGTGTGAGCGGCCATCTGCCACGACCGACTGGGGGTTAGAGAGAACAGAGCAGAGACACAAAGAGAACAAAGAAGCACTGATCCAGGAGTACTTTCTATGGGAAGGAAAAGTAAATGTTAATGGATGTAGCTCCTTTAGTCGTTTCATCTAGAAGGAAAGAACAAATAAACTCTGAGCCAGTTTTCAAGGTTAGAGTCTGAAAGAGAGCACATATAATTAGTCACAGTAAAAGCTCAGTCAGTAGCCATGTCTATGAGAGAGAAAGGGTTAAACACAAAAACACAGGCCATGTGGATCATCGGTAGAGGGTGAGCATCAAGTTGCTGCGAGCAGAAGCTCGGAAGATTCCTCTCTCCAGAAAGGTGTCACAGGTAGACACAGAGCCAGGCCAGGTGTAGCTTCTAGGAAGAGAAAAGAGAGAGAACAAAGTTAAAAGCTGAAATAACAGCAAATAATGCAAAATTGCAGAGTAGTGTGAGAATGTAGCAAAGAGGGTGAACGTGGTCATTATGTCCTCCAGCAGCCTAAGCCTATAGCAGCATAACTACACAGATAGTTTCAGTTCAGATTATTTAGTAAGACGGCACTTATTTACAACAATATCGTCTCAAGGCACCCCACAAAGGGTCCCACTGATGGTCATTGTTATACTAAAAACCTGTCAGACTGATTATAACCATTGGAAAAGAGAATGGGTCATACAGGTAGGAGAAATGGAGGGTGTGTTTGCACCTCAACCATAACTGAGCCGGTTTAGGCTAAACCTGACTCCCCCTTACTCCATCCAACAGGGAGGGAGGAAGGCTCCCTCCCTGATTAACTAAGCCACTCTAACTATAAGCTTTATCAAAAAGGAACGTTTTAAGCCTAGCCTTAAAAGTAGACAGGGTGTCCGCCTCACGGACTAAAACTGGGAGCTGGTTCCACCGGAGAGGAGCCTGATAACTAAAAAATCTGGCTCCCATTCTACTTCTAGAGACTCTAGGAACCACCAGTAAACCTGCAGTCTGAGAACGAAGTGCCCTATTAGGAACATATTGAACAATCAGATCTCTGATGTATGATGGAGCTAGATCATTAAGGGCTTTATATGTGAGGTGGAGAATTTTAAATTCTTTTCTGGATTTAACAGGGAGCCAATGAAGGGAAGCTAAAATAGGAGAAATATGATCTCTCTTTTTAATTTTCATCAGAACTCTTGCTGCAGCATTTTGAATCAGCTGAAGGCTTTTAACTGGATTTTGCAGAAATCCTGACAGTAAAGAATTACAATAGTCCAGCCTTGAAGTAACAAATGCATGGACTAGTCTTTCAGCATCACTCCTGGATAGGATATTTCTAATTTTGGCAATGTTCCGGAGGTGAAAGAAGGAAATCCTAGAAACCTGTTTAATATTCGATTGAAATGACATGTCCTGGTTAAAAATAACACCAAGGTTTTTTACTTTATTACCGGAGGTCAATTTAATGCCATCTAGGTTAAGTGATTGACTAAGCAGTTTCTTTTTTGAAGACTCTGGTCCAAAGACGAAAAGTTCTGTCTTGTCTGAATTTAGAAGCAAAAAATTTAAAGTTATCCAAGTTTTTATATCTTTAAGACATGCTTGTAGTCTATCTAACTGGTTGTGTTCATCAGGATTTATGGATAAGTAAAGCTGAGTATCATCAGCGTAACAGTGAAAATTTATTCTTTGCTGCCTGATAATTTGACCTATTGGAAGCATATATATATAGTGAAGAGAATTGGCCCAAGTACTGAACCCTGTGGTACTCCACAATTAACCCTGGAGTTTAAAGATGATTTATCATTTACATGAAAAAACTGGAATCTGTCAGACAAATAAGATTTAAACCAGCCTAGCGCTGTTCCCCTGATCCCTACAGCATATTCCAGCCTTTCTAAGAGAATATTATAGTCCACTGTATCAAATGCAGCACTGAGATCTAACAGAACCAGTACAGACACAAGTCCATTATCTGAGGCCATAGAATATCATTAGTGACTTTCAGCAGAGCGGTTTCAGTGCTATGATGAGCTCTGAAGCCTGACTGAAACTCTTCATACAGGTCATTGCTGTGTAAATGCTCACACATTTGATTAGCAACTATTTTCTCAAGAATTTTAGATAAGAATGGAAGATTGGATATACGTAGGTCTGTAATTTTTCACGTCATCTCGATCAAGCAAAGGTTTCTTAAGTAAAGGTTTAATTACAGCTACCTTAAAAGCCTGTGGTACATATCCATTTACTAAAGATAGATTAATCATATCTAAAATGGGGCTGGTAATCAGAGGGAACACTTCTTTAAATAATTTGGTTGGGATTGGGTCTAACATACAAGTTGAAGGTTTAGATTAAGCTAATATTTCTGATAACTTAGGAAGCTCCACAGGATCAAAACAGTCCAAACACAGATCAGGTTCTACAGTTACTTCCATTGTTGTCTCACTTGCTGAGGTTGAAGTAATCATCTTTGGGAGTATGTCAAAGATTTTATTTTTAATAGAATCAATTTTATTTAAGAAGAATCCCATAAAGTCATGACTGCTAAGAGCTAAGGGAATGGATGGCTCGACAGAGCTATGACTCTGTGTGAGTTTAGCAACTGTACTAAAGAGAAACCTAGGATTATTCTTGTTCTCTTCTATTCATGATGAGAAATAAGCTGTTCTGGGTTGGCAAAGTTTTCTTTTTATACAACAATAAACTATTTTCTCAGATCAAGTAGGAATCCTCTAAGTGTGTAGAGCGCCATTTTCTCTCCAATTTTCTAACATTGTGCTTTAAAGTACGCAGCTCTGAATTAAACCAGGGAGCCTGCCTCCCTCGAATGATTACCTTCTTTTTCAAAGGGGCTGCATTGTCTAATGCATCACGCAATGATGAAGAAACACTATGAACAAAAGAATCAATTTGTGAAGTGGCAGAAACAGAAATATTGCCCAACACTGTGCTTTTCAGTGATAATGAGGAGATTAAAAGTGGAACAGATTATTTAAAGCTTGTTACAGCATTGTCTGATAATGATCTACTATTGTGAAATTTTCTTTCAGGTGTGGAGTACTCGGTTAAATTAAACTCAGAGGTTATTAAGAAATGGTCAGACAGGACAGGGTTATGAGAAAATATCGCTATGTCTTTACACTCAATGCCATATGTCAGCACAAGGTCCAGAGAATGAAGACAAAGGTGGGTAGGTTTGTTAATGTTTTGAGCAAAGCCAATTGAGTCTAAGATAGCATTAAACACTACATTTAGGCTATCACTTGCAGTGTCAACATGAATGTTAAAATCCCCCACTATAATAACTTTATCTGTATTTAACACTAAATCAGATAAAAGGTCTGAAAACGGATCTAAAAATTGAGAGTAAGGGCCTGGTGGACGGTACAAAACAACAAACAGAAGTGGTTTTATTGCTTTGCAATTTGGATGAGGAAAACTAAGGATTAAATATTCAAAAGAGTTGTAGCTATTGATTGGTCTGGGACTAATCAATAAATCGGACTGAAAGATGGTTGCTACTCCTCCTCGCCCAGTATTTCGGGGAATGTGAAAATTTAAATAATTAGTAGGAGTTGACTCATTTATAGTAACATAATCCTCTTGCTGCAGCCAGGTTTCTGTGAGGCAAAATAAGTCAATCTGATTGTCACAAATCAGGTCCTTAACTAGCAAAGTCTTTGAAGAGAGAGATCTTATGTTCAGTTAACCAAATTTAATTGTTTTATTTTTCTTTTAGTCTGAGTTGTTTTTATATTTATGAGATTTTCCTGATTTCCTCCTTTTAAATTATTTTTTAATCTATAAAATTTTGGCCATGGGTGAGACATTGTCTTAATAGGGTAATGGGTGGGTAGCAGTACAGAAGCTGCAGAGAGGAGTGTTAAACTACGACCCTGTTTCCTGGTCTGAACCCTGGGTTGTCAGAGTTTTGGAGAACTAATGAATTTGGCCAGATTCCTAGAAAGAAGAGCTGCTCAATCCAAAGTAGGATGGATGCCGTCTCTCCGGATCAGACCAGGTTTTCCCCAAAATGTTCGCCAATTATCAATGTAGCCCACATTGTTTTCTGGACACCACCTAGACAGTCAGCTGTTGAATGACAGCATGCGACTAAACATAAACGGCTAAAACATAAACGTAACCGGGTGTCATTACCGCCAGCATGAATAACAATCTCACTGTATTTACGCTTATCCTTAGCCAGCAGTTTCAGGTAGGATTTGATGTCGCCCGTTCTGGCTCCTGGCAGACATTTGACTATGGTCGCGGGTGTCTCTAGTGCCACGTTTCTGACTATGGAGCTGCCGAGTACCAGAGTTGGCTTCTCAGCGGGAGTGCCGCTGAGCGGGGAAAATCTGTTAGAAACGCAGACGGGTGGTGGTGACCTGTGGGCTGGGATCTAGGACTATGCTTTCTACGTACCGTCACCCAGCCGGCCTGAGATCCTGGCTGCGCGGGCTCTGCTGGAGGACTGCTACGGGGAGCTACCCTCGGTGGCTCCGCGCTGGCAAAGGGGCCTCGGCTATCTGCTGGTTTTTCAAAAACGCAGAGCCGGGCCTCCAATTCCGACACCCTCGCCTCCAAAGCTAAAAAAATTCTACATTTATTACACGTACCATTATCACTAAAGGAGGCAGAGAAGTAACTGAACATCTGACACAGAGAGCAGGAGAGAGGAGGAAACTCAGAAACAGCAGAACGGGTAGCCATGGTGGAGCTAATGCTAAGCTAGCGACCCCTTACCACTACTAGAAAAACCATGTAAAACACGGAGAGTCCCCAAACGTTAAATACAGCAACTGAAAGTATGTGTTTTAATGTGCTTATGTATTAGAAAAAGTAAGAGATATCACAGTAGAGAGAAATCAGATCAAACGAGAGAGCCTTCACACACCAAACAATTCACCAAGTGGAACAGCGTATGTTCCACTTGGTACATAAGACAATTGAAGATGGTAAAGAACTTGTAGAGTTTAACAAATTGAGTTACCACACAGTTACTCAGCAACAGCTGGCTGCTGGCTTTATGTACATGTACAGCTACTGATATCCAAGGAATAACTATAAAATAATTTTCCGTAAGAGATATTTTTGCCAAATTCACATTGATGATCGTTAGTTAATAATTGTTCATGCCCTTACTGAAACAGAAGTTCGCTCAGTTATCACTTCAACTTCAGTCTACAAAATGGGACTTTATGTAATTAGTAAAAACTGCTTTGCAGATCTTAAAAATAAGGTTAGGGGATCTTAATGACTGTTGACGTCATCTATTTTGGGGGATAGACCGGCTGGGCTGCGCAGTTCGACATGCGCAGCTCAACAGACGTCACAGCTCTGACGTCACCTGGGATCATAAAACCCAAGGAAAATAAACCTTTATTGCCATTTCCAGCGTGTCTCACTGATAAGAAGTTTACCGACATTCCCTTCCTGCTCCCGTACCGGCAGCAAAGCCGTCGTCTTTATCCCGCCGCAAGTAGCGACGGCAGATGGAGGATTATGAAACGGCAGTAAGGCAGTTTTACTGCCGTCATCCTTCACCCACACCAAGCCACCAGAGCGCTTCTGCAGTTCATCCCACGTCAGGTCTCCAGAGCGCTGCTGCAGAGCAGCCCACGTCAGGTCTCCAGAGCGCTGCTGCTGAGCAGCCCACGTCGGGTCTCCAGAGCGCTGCTGCTGAGCAGCCCACATCGGGTCTCCAGAGCGCTGCTGCTGAGCAGCCTACGTCAGGTCTCCAGAGCGCTGCTGCAGAGAAGCCCACGTCAGGTCTCCTGAGCACTGCTGCAGAGCAGCCTACGCCAGGTCTCCAGAGCGCTGCTGCAGAGCAGCCCATGTCAGGTCCACAGCCTGACACACCACCGCCTGAAACACCACAGGCTGACACACCACAGCCTGACACTCAACAGCCTGACACTCCACAGCCTGACACTAAGTCTGCCTCAACTTCTTCCACACGCCGCATAGGACGTCGTAAGAGGGGCGGCTCGGCTGAAGTCATCGGGGGTCCCAGCGACGCCTCAGCCTCTGCTCACGCCACTGAGGGTCCCGGTGACGCCTCAGCCTCTGCTCAAGTCACTGAGGGTCCTGGCGACACCTCAGCTCCTGCTCAAGTCACTGAGGGTCCCAGTGACGCCTCAACTCCTGCTCAAGTCACTGAGGGTCCCGGCGACGCCTCAGCCTCTGCTCACGCCACTGAGGGTCCCGGTGACGCCTCAGCCTCTGCTCAAGTCACTGAGGGTCCTGGCGACACCTCAGCTCCTGCTCAAGTCACTGAGGGTCCCAGCGACGCCTCAACTCCTGCTCAAGTCACTGAGGGTCCCGGCGACGCCTCAGCCTCTGCTCACGCCACTGAGGGTCCCGGTGACGCCTCAGCCTCTGCTCAAGTCACTGAGGGTCCTGGCGACACCTCAGCTCCTGCTCAAGTCACTGAGGGTCCTGGCGACGCCTCAACTCCTGCTCAAGTCACTGAGGGTCCCGGCGACGCCTCAGCCTCTGCTCACGCCACTGAGGGTCTCGGCGACGCCTCAGCTCCTGCTCACGCCACTGAGGGTCTCTGCGACGCCTCAGCCTCTGCTCACGCCACTGAGGTTCTCTGCGAGTCTGGTTCTTGTCTTGGTTTCTGAATCCCCTGATTAAGGGTTTCGAGGACGAACCACCCCCGGACCCTGTTCACGTCACTGAGGGCTTCAAGGAGCAGCTTGTCCTCGTTCTGGCTTCTGAACCCAGAGACGAGGGGTTCGAGGAAGAAGGGCCACTGGACCCTGCACCTGAGGGGTTCAAGAAGCAGCTTTTCCTCGTTCTGGTCATCGAGGGTTCGCCTGGCTCTGCTTCAGCCTCTGAGGGTTTGTCTGGCTGTGCTTCAGCCCCAAAGGGTTCGCCTGGCTGTGCTTCAGCCTCTGAGGGTTCGCCTGGCTCTGCTTCAGCCTGTGAGGGTTCGCCTGGCTCCGCTTCAGCCTCTGAGGGTTCGCCAGGCTCCACGCCTGTCTATGAGGCGCCTAGTTCCACGCCTCCGGAGTTCCACGGAGTTTCTGGGGGGTCCTCTACTCTGCTCGGTCAGCCTCCTGACCAACCTGCAGGTTCCCATCGCAGGCCGCCACGGTCTCTACGTTTCTGTCGGCCTCCACGTCTTTGTCGCAGGTCTTCACACCTTCGCCGTCAACCGCCCAGGACTCTGTGTTTCAGGTCCTGGCGCCGGCCTGAACTCTGTTCCTGCTCGGGACGACCTCCTGGGCGCCCGCCTGAACTCTGTGCCTGCTCGGGACGACCTCCTGGTCGCCCGCCTGAACTCTGTGCCTTCTCGGGACGACCTCCTGGTCGCCCGCCTGAACTCTGTGTTTGTTTCTGGCCCTCCTGCCGTGGCCCCCTCCGCCCGCCCTGTTCGGGTTGTTTTTGTTTCCGCTTTCTTTATATGTTTTTCACAGTTAAGGTTTTGAATCGTTCTTCTGTTATTATTCTTCTTAGATTTTTGAATCATGCTTCTGTTTATTATTTTCCTGGTCATGCTTTAGTTTTTGTTTGTTTGTATTCAAGATTCTCTTTTTTTGCTCCAGCCACGTTTTGTTCTGTCTGTCAATTGACTTTATCCGGTTCACCTGCTTCAAGCTAATCTGTCTCCTTGCTCCACTTGGTTCACATATATATACACACCTGTTCAGTTATTCGTCGCGGAAACATTTCTCAAATCATGTCTTGTTTTCATTTCATGCTCATGTCTTGTTTTCTGATCATGCCATGCCTGTCTCGCCTGCCCGTTTTCTGTTTTGTTCCTGCCTCATCTGTGAGTGAGTTGTTTTTTGTTTTTTTTTATTAAATCCTTTTTCACTTACCATCACGGTGCCTGCTCGTCTGCATTCTGGGGTCCTATTTCGCAAGCCTTAACACTTGTGGCCTGACCACTCCTTTGTCCCAGTTTTATTACTGGAGTTTTTCCACTGAGTTCCCGCATCAGAGTTTTATGACCTTTTCTTCAAGATTTGGGGCAATCAGCTGCTAGTGGCTAACGGCGCAGCCCACCGTCTACAAGCTGATCGCCGCAATCGAGATATCAGCAAACCAGGAGGACTTCTCTTTCCATTTAAACCAAATTGAACATTTTGTCCATAAAACTGCTGGTTTGATCTCCATAGACACTCAATGCACATATATTTTCTTTTATTATTATTGTTAGGTAGTCATTTTTATCCTCTTCGTGTAGAATGGTGCATGTTAGTTAGGTAAAGGTTTTTGGACCAGAATAGTAATATATCAGGGCTATCTGGCTTCAACAAAATTTCACATATATATATTTAAGAGAAACGTTGTGTTTATTTTGTGCAAGAGTGATTTATCTGTCAAAATAAGGTCAAAGTTCCCCCACCTTTGGTGAACCGGTTGAATAAACAGTGACATTTAGTGGTTTTGGTTAATAATTATTAATGATAAAAACTAATTGTAATTATTAAGGGCTTTGAGCCCATAATCACAACACCAGAGGACATCTCTGATTTCTATTTGAAAGTAATGATTTTTGGTTAAGAAATTATTTTTTTCTGAATTATGATTTTAATTATAATTTTTGATAAATATTAATTAGTCAATAATCATAATCCTTACATGACTGAGTGGAGGTGAGGAGTGCGTAGCTATGATCTCAGTTTTTGTTGGTTACTCACATTTTTGTTGTAATTGACATGTTATCACCTAGTTATCACCTGGTTATCAATTTTTCTAACTTAAGTCCGGTCAGGGATAAAACTAAACATGTTTGTCTGACCAAAAAGACCTTACATGTTGTTTATGTCTTTAAACCTGAAACATGTTCTCTAAACTAGTATTAGATCATTGTAAAACACAATAAAATGTCTAGACCGAATTTTTACTGCTTTTTCAATGTAACTCATATGTGAAAAAAAATAGCACATAAACAGCAATAATAATTTAGCTTTTTGCATGGTCTTATTTTGATATTAGACAGTTAGTTGGTCAGTTGGAGAAAGTACATGAAGCTAGCAGCTAGTCCAAAAAGGCCCAACACCAAAGCAAATTACTACAGTCGTAAAACATTAATCTAAAAAATGCTGTGGCGGTTTTTGCAAACATCATTTTACTAAGCTTTGATTTGTTATTATGTTTGCATTGGGAGGTTATTTACACAAAATAAATCAATTATTATTTACACTGAAAAATGAGGCAGGATGCAATGCACCACCAATGACGTTCCTGTGTAAAACACATACTGAGAACAGAACTGTTTTAGTAGTAAAGCTGTGTAAAAAGCAAAATTAATATAGTGGTTTAGGTGAATGCTATGTTTGAGTACTCCTGTACTTTCTGTTTGGTAAGTCTCGTATAAAATTCAGTTTCCAGGACAGAGTAGCCTGTGTTTAGGCCTTTGTCTATTGCAGATATGATATT
Organism: Crenichthys baileyi; assembly: GCA_036173005.1. Lineage (NCBI taxonomy): Eukaryota > Metazoa > Chordata > Actinopteri > Cyprinodontiformes > Goodeidae > Crenichthys > Crenichthys baileyi. The sequence goes on along the minus strand of JAHHUM010000681.1, from coordinate 63,112 downwards.
AACAGTTAATCTTTTAACAGATCCTAATTTTAATAATCCTTAACTATCCCTTCAAAGTAAACATTTTTCGCAAACATTTTATTTTGAAAGGGTAAATAATATTCTAGGTATGGTGTAATTGTGTGCATCTCTTTCAATACGTTCATTACTTTAACCTTTTAGTTTGGTGGTTGAGCAACACAATGTGACCACATCACTACAATATTTTTGTCATTCAATAGATACATTTAAACGATTACATGCTAGAAAACCAGCGATAGATTGAACGTCCAACCCATTCACAACAATTAAAGCAATAAATAATCCCTTCTACCAACATTGCCCAGTGACAGAACAAGGTGCCTTGGCTGGCGCCTTAATAACCAATAGTTTCTTTCTCTTGCTTTTAGATATCAGGAGGTGACACCAGATGGATATAAAATGTTCATTCAAGCACTTTATTCTGACAGAAACTACTTTTAAGAATATATTTTTGTATCACATAAACAAAGACCTTTCATGCACACCATTAAATTCTTTGGTAAAGTCTGCACTATTGATTAAACATAAAATATTTATAATTTACACTTCATACTTGATTTACAAATACCCATATTACCTGATGAACTGTGTATTTAAGCATTTACCGTTACTGTTAATCTGCCACTGAGTGTGCATCTTTTTTTCTTTTTACACTATTTACTGTTTAATGGAAAGCATACCACATAAATATTCCTTTGTCCACAATTTATAAATTCATTAAGCCTTTCAAATTTGCTCAGAAAAACGAGACGTTATAGAATATCATGGTATCAAGAAAATTGAATAAAAGAAAAAGAACCTCAACATTCTGTGCGGTTTATTTCTTTACAAATACAGTTGACCTTGCTAAATACTGTGAATACTTTTTATCAATAAATGAATTCCATTACATAACCAACTATTCTGCTGCCCAAACAAAGATAAACTGACTGAATGGTATGTCTTAAACTTGCAGCTTCTTAAACTTGGGTGATACAATGAAAAAAAGTTCCTTTAGCCTCAAGGATTTAACTTGACTATTTATCAAGCAAACCACGACATGCTTATACAGACTATTTTCTTCATAGTTCTTTGTCAAACTCCACATAAGTTTAGTTTAAAAAAAAAAAACTTTAAGGGGAAGTTTCTTAATTTCCATAAAAAAGTAATTGCTAAGAAAGACTTAGAAAATGGCCAAGCATTTTCTGATATCTGACTTTTTTTTTCTTAGCCCCAAGGACATCTCCTCCTGGTGCCAGGACCTGTCAAGCAAGATCATCTCAAAGTAAAGAGGTGAAAGGACACCAATTAGAAAGCCATCCAAGACTTAGAGAGCCAGTGGCACAGCTTGCCACAGGAAGTGGGATGTCTGACTTCCTGCATGGGGTCACAGCTGTTTGTGGGGAGGTTACTGCTACAAGCCAATATGTGGTACAGTTTAGCGTCTGATGAGGGAAACCTCATTTGAATAGCAAGGAGCCATCTCAATGTCACCAATAAATTTACATGTTTTCTTTCCTGTTACAGCAGAGATCAGAGTGGGGGACTTTGCTGGAATTAGGGGAGCATGGTAAAGTCAAAAGAGCAGGACCAGCTCTTTTCAGGTTGGCTAACTTTAATGCAACAATTATTTTAGTGTTTTAGAAACATTTGTGCATCTTATTACCTAAATTACCAAGGTCCATACATAGTATACATTACCTCTAGAGTTGCTTCAAATTGAATAAGTGCATTTAAAACATATGCCAATACCATTATGTTTTATTTCAGAATGGTTTTGCTTAAAACCTTTGGTGTTGTTGTTGTCCTGGTGTATATGAGAAAAGAAATAAACTACCAGATGCTGGTCCTTTATGTGTACATATTTTTGACTGTATTTATATTTACAAGAAAGATGCCAACATAATCCTCAGAATTATCTTTTCATGTGTATGTTTACGTCCTTATTTGCTGTGGAGCTGCTAAATCTGAACAACGACCGCTGAAAAGAAGGAAGGGGTTGAGGGGCAAAATACACTCCATAATGTAGCAGCTGTTAAAAAGCTGTTACTTTCAACTCTTTGGCTTTATTGGGTTGTAAAAGTTTGGTAAAACAATCTGAGAAGCAATTTCCCCCAGTGAAAAAAATCCCTCACTAATTGTATAAAGTTTAACTTGCTTTTCTGCCGTCATTAATAACTCATGAGCAGAGCCGCCACTGTGTGTGTAGGTAAGAGATTGAGAGAACAGCTTAATGAAATAGTTTCCTCTGTTATAGTGAAACAAAGTGAAAAACATGGCGCTGATTTTTTTTTCAACCCTGTACCTCAATTTTACACAAAAAGTTTTTTACTAACTGAAATAGTAGTAGTAGCACAAAATTGCTATCTATAGATTTTTGGCTTCTATTAATGATGTGGGTTCTTGCTTCAATATGTTTTGTTTATTTACATATGGCGAATTGCTGTTTTACTAGTAGTTTCAGTTTTCTCAGTCGGGCTCAACGTCAGATGTTTATTGTTCATTGGAGGTCGTGAATCTAACCTGTTTTGCTCTTCAAGTATAGTATATTGTGGTATGTTTATGAATAATGTAATGAATTAGGAATAGTTAGGCAAATTCGGGGCCCAAAATAGAAAAACCACTGGCCATACCTATCTATCAAATCCCATTTGGATAAAAATCAATTGTTAATGTCCTTCAGAAAAAAACAAAAATGTCATTGCAAATACTTTCTTTCTGTAAGTAACCATTTTAAACATAAGACGGTTAATTAAGAGTTTCAAAGAACCTTTTCCTGGCACAGAGTTGTTCCCCTCCTTTACCTGAGGAGGGAAACAACTGGAAGCTTCATGCAGATGAGAGCATGAGATTGGCTCATGCTATGAGCAGCTGTCTAAAATGCCCATATTTGGGTTCAACCCAATTACATCCTCTGATCCCCAGTCACTGGGCTGATGGAGTCACAACCATTAATCTCCCTGGCTGAGCACTGCGCCATGTGTTAACAGCCAAGAACCCCCCAGCCTCCAACAAGGTTCAAAGTCGTGCCAATCATATTGACTTCTTTGACTCCGATGTTCCCTTGAGCTCATCAAGATTATGGACAAACCTCTGATGATTGTGAAAAACACATAATACCCAGTACACAGGAAACATTCCATTCAACCTTGTCAAGCTCAGACCAAGGTTTAGGACAGAATTATGGCATGTGTGTTGCTGGTGTTCATTGCTGGAGAAAGCATAAGATGTAAAATAAAAAAAATGGAGTAAAAACCACTTTTACACATTTGGATCTGGGATGTTAAGGACATAATATCCTAGAGCTGTGTCAAAAACCAATTTCAAGAAATCATTTTCAAAAGAGACAGCAGTAAACAGTAGACAAGTTTTCTTTTGGAGCTGCCGATTTCAAGGAGAAGAAAGAGACCTTCAGCTCATACTTTCCTTCAGGCTCTCTGGACAAAGAGAACGAAGAAAAGAAACCATTATGCTGCCCAAATTTTGTAACAAATTCAAAGGTGAAGAAAGCCTTTTATTTAAGCCGTTGTCTCTCTGCTTCTACAACAACACCAGAATGTTCTGACCACTGATTGACTTGTATAGCAGTGATTCACGGTTATAACTAGGGCAATAGAGAGCAAGGCAAATTTAAAATTAGGGAGATGGTTTAATCAAGGCCTGAATTACATGGACCGCGAGTTCCAGTTTGGTGAGCCTTTTCTGTTCACAGAGATTAAGGGAGGAGTCAGGCAGTTATCCATTGTTCCTCTGAGAAAAGAAACTCATTTGCTTTGAACGATAAATGTCTTTCGAGCATAAATCATGCCTCCTAATCCTTTTACCAATGACATGTTATACAAATTGTCTCTCACTTACAGATCAGACAAAAGAGACAAAGAGAATTTTGTGGATTTAGTTTGTAGTGCTATCCCTTTTCAGCTGTGGACTTTTACCAAAATCGGCAGGATTAAAGTATCTTTGCGCATTACAGCTGTCTATGTACACCACCAACAATAAAACTAGAATGCCAAACATATTGTATGAGTGAAATATGGATGGCCCACTTAAGCTGACTTTTTTCTTAATAGGCCGGCTTTCTTCAGCTTTTAACTTTGGCCTAGCTTAGGTCTATTACATACCTTTCTACCCCAGTCTTCAAACGCCGTATTATTCATTTACCCATGGGGAGAAGGTTGACATTTAGCTTTGTGTTTGCCTTTGCTCCATTTTTATTCCCATGACAGGAGTGACTTTAGAAAACATGCAAGCATCTGAATATATAAAGGAAAACAGATATAAAAGGGGAATAAAAATCCCCTTGTGTTCATATTCTTTATTAGAAAGATTTATGAGATGTTTAGAGCATGTGATTTCTTTTAATTTCCAGTGTCATTTGGCATTTTTTGTTTGAAAAGCTCTAACAAAAATGCTGCTAAGGGTCTAGGAAAAGTATTTACACTCCTTTATATTTATTTCTCACAATGCAACCACAAATGTCAATGTTCAAAGGAAACGATGCTTGATTTTCATTTTTTTCAAATAAATATCTTAAAAGTGCAGCATGCATTTAATCAAACCTACCTTTGAGTCAATACTTTGTAAAGCTACCCACCACTGCAAATACAGCTGCAAGTACTTTGGAGTATGTCTAGCAGGTTTAGACATCTAGAGACAGAAATGTTTGCCAAATCTTCTGTGCAAAATTCACCCAAGCTTATTCAGATTGGATGGAAAGCATCTGTTTTTCATGTTCTCAGGCAATTCTGACCCACATACAGGAGAAATTGATTAAAGTTTAACAGAGTTACTGAAATACAAAGTGGATGGTGAGGACTGGGTCCAGGAGGTTCCTTTAATGCAGGCTGATTGTACACTGTGAGAAAAAGGTTGAAAAGTGAAGAGAGAAACAGATCGGGGGCCTAATGTATGAAAGAGTGTGTAGCTTTCCAACTAAAAGTTTGCGGTAGGGAGAAATTCTGAAACTTGCTGCGCATCAAAAAATTCAGATGTACGAAACTGTGCGTAGACATGTCACCATACACGTAGCCTTCATATATCACAATTTGCGGTGAATTTGACGTAGCTGCACGTGGCACTTGGACCGCCCGGTCCCCGCCCCCAAATACATATGCAAAGTAGTATAAATAGCCGGAAGTCACCCATCACGTGTCCAAATAACCATAGCAACGGTGCTGTGACAGTCAATGAACCTGTTCCTTTTGGCGGAAAAACAAGACTGTGTCTTGACACCATGATGGCTATTTGTCGTCAGTTACAGCAAACTAACATCTACTTGAATGATATCAGTGACTCAAACCTGACTGAAAATAAAATGTTTGTTGGCTCATACCTGTTTAGTTCTACAATGTGTGTATCTAAACGGTGCTGTCTAGCTGCTTCACTATGCTCATTCATAGCTCAATGGTGATCATCATAATGAAAAGAATATGCCTCCTTTATTTATATTAGGAAGACTGTCACCACACACACTATGTGAAGTATTTTAAATCTTTACAACCATTCAGGACGTCACATAATTTTTTTTTTAAATTACCTAGAAGCCAGCCATCGCGCACAGAGTTTTGTAACCAACATAACTATTATTATTAGATTAATTATATTATTTTGATAGTATAAAACATACTGGATGAGGCCATCCCAAATACCTGGCATAGCCCAGCTTAAGGATGACTGGTAAATACCTGACATGTCAGTCAGCTCCCTCTGAAAAGCTCCGGTTTAAAAGACCGCAGGGTAGTGAGAACTGAAACTGGAACCAGAGGTGCACGGTTCCTCTTGGTTTCTCTTTGTAACACTGAGGCCAGCTCCGTGCAGCACTCCAAACTGATTACCCTGGGCAATCTAAACCATCTAATAAGCCATGCATCATCATGTGCCAGCAGATCAATCCGATCTCTGCAAACAATAATCCCTCCAACTTCTTCCATCAGGGATGTCCTCCAGCTGTGCCAAAGTTGCCATTGTTTCACAATAATGCACAACTTTACACAGCTATTTATGGAAATGTGTGATTATCTCCAGCTTGTCCACCTTAGGAATAATCAAACCTGACTTGTTTGGAGTTAATCTGCTGATCCGACAGTTTTCTTTTTCAGTGAGAATGAAAGTGTCCCTTTGATGATTTATATGCATTTTGTGCTCCTCAGCGCACAGACCGATGAGCATTTCCATCTACAGGTGACAAAAACATAGGAAGTTTTAAGGTTTACATCCGACAGAGGTTGTTTCCATTATTTTCTGAGGTGTGTTACGTTATTGTATGAGGCTGATTGTGATTCAGGCCTTGTCCACACGTAGGCAGATATCTGGGAAAACAAATAACTTTTTATGCGTGTTGGCCTTTCAACCACACATAAACTCTGTTTTACATCACTAAAAACGAATAATTATGAAAACTCCGGCCAAAGTTGAGATTTATAAAAACTCACTTTTTGAGCCTGCGTGTGTCCATGATCAACAGGCTTTTGTGGTTCGTCCCATCACTGTCTGTGACAAATATTGTGCCGCTGACATCAAATGTGCAACCATTGTTTATAGACTCGGCCGTACAGTGGAGTAAAAATTAATGATGAGCGATTCCCACTGTACACATCTTATGTTTTATCAGCTTTATATTCTAAAAATGTAATTAAAAGAAGTTCAACTTCTTTTTCTGTCTACACAAACAAACCTCATGGCACCATGTTTTGAAGGATTTTGATTGGCTGACATAGGTTTCATTTTTGCACTACACTGCCCCCTATGCGTCTGGAGTGTTTCTGCGGGTTGGTTTGGATGAAAACCTTTCTAAAAAACCTCACGTGTGTTTATTTATTAATTTTAAAAATGTAGATATTCGTTTTTTAAATACCCTGCTACTTGTGTACAAGGCCTCATTTTCATTGCTTTGGTTTAAAGAATAAAAGTTCAAACTCATGAAAAAACATGAGGTTTGATGCTCCATGAATTAAACATGAATTAAAATAAGCTGAAGGGAGTCATATGTCACTGGATTTAGGTGACTTTTAGTTTTCTGTAGCTTATTATTGTTGATTGAAAAAGTTTGCGTGGCTACAGACGAAGGTGGAGACCTCTGCGACCCGATCTCCGAATGCTTAGGCTGGCCCTAGGGACATGGAATGTCACCTGACTGGGGGGGAAGGAGCCTGAACTTGTGCATTAGGTCGAAAGATATCAACTAGAAATAGCCGAGCTCACCGAATCCAGCTCCTCGAGAGAGGTTGGACTCTCTTCTACTCTGGAGTGCACCGCAGGGAGAGGCGGCGGACTGGGGTTTCTTTGCTTGTTTCCCCCAGTGGATGAGAGGGTCGCATCCCTGCACCTTCGGGTCAGGGACAGGTCTCTGACTGTCGTTTCGGCCAACGGGCTGAGCGGTAGTGCGGAGAACCCAGCACTTCTTCACATCCCTTTCGAGGGTGCTGCATAGTACCCCTTCGGGGGACTCCATTATTCTGCTGGGGGACTTCAACCCCCATGTGGGAAATGACAGTGACACCTGGAGAGGCGTGATTGGGAGGAATGGCCTCCCCGATCTGAATCCAAGTGGTGATTCATTATTGGACTTCTGTGCTAGTCACGAATTGTCCATAATGAACACCATGTTCAAGCGTAAGGGTGTTCTTCAGGGCACTTGGCACCAGGACACCCTAAGCAGAAGGTCAATGATCGACTTTGTTGACGTGTCTTTAGATCTTCGGCCACATGTTTTAGACACTCAGGTGAAGAGAGGGGCTGAGCTGTCTGCTGATCACCACGTGGTGGTGAGTTGGATCTGCTGGAGGAGGCGAAAGCCGGACAGACTTGGCAGGCCTGAGTATAGTGTGGGTCTGCTGGGAACCTCTGGCGGAGCCCTCGGCCAGGGATGTATTCAACTCCCACCTCCGGGGGAGCTTTGACCAGATTCCAGAGGAGGTTGGAGATATAGAGTCCTATGGACTATGTTCTCTGCATCTATTGTCAATGCTGCCGCCGGTAACTGTGGCTGTAAGGTCTGCGGTGCAATCCCCGAACCCCGGTGGTGGACACCAACAGTAAGGGATGCTGTCAAGCTGAAGAAGGAGTCCTATCGGCTGTGGTTGGCTTGTGGGACTCCTGAGGCAGCTGACGAGTACCCAGGCCGGGCTGTGGCAGAGGCAAAACTCGGGCCTGGGAGGAGTTTGGTGAGGCTATGGAGAAGGACTACCAGTCGGCCTCGAAGCGATTCTGGCAAACTGTTCGGCGACTCAGGAGGGGGAAGCAGTGCTTTGCCAACACTGTTTACAGCTTAAGTAAATCATCCGCACAGCTTCATGCTGCGACCACCCTGTTTCATGGTGGGGATGTTCCAGTCAGGGTCATGTGCAGAGTTAGTTTTTATTTTACATGTTTGCAAAAGTAAAATTTTAATCTTCTATTCTTTGACTTGAGCTGTGGATATCTTCAATTCCTCCAGAGTTACTAAGAACCTCTTGGCTGCTTCTCTTATTAATGCTCTTCCTGCCCGGCTACTAGTTTGGCTGGGCAGTTGTGCCATGGATGGTTTGCATTCTATTTTCATGTTTTACAGATAAACAGTGTTTCAAGACATATTTAAAAGTTTGGGTACTGTTTTAAAAGCAAAACCTTTTTTAATCTTCCCCAAAACTTTATGCCGGACCTGTCTGCTATGTTCGTTGGTCTTCATGATGCTGATTGTTGACTGTTTCCTAACAAATCTCTTCAAAAGTACTTGTTTTTGTAATGAGATTAAAATGCACACACATGGAATGCTTACTAATTAGTCAACTTCTGACATCAGTTTGTTGTAATGCATTTAATTTTCAGAGCATTAAGCACCAGAGAGAAGGGGCCTGGACATATATGCATGACACACTTTACAGATTATAATGTGTAAAAGACTGTTAAAAAAAATTAGCATTTTTCTTCCCCTTCATAATTAAAATGTACTTCTCCTTAGTCTATCACTTTAAATCCCAGTTAAATATTAATTTAAAAAGTGAGAAACTGAGCAATTACACCCTAAACAATCTGTATACTCGTACTCGTCGTCTTCCGCTTATCCGGAGCCGGGTCGCGGGGGCAGCAGACTCAGCAGAGACACCCAGACGTCCCTCTCCCCAGACACCTCCTCCAGCTCCTCCGGGGGGAGCCCAAGGCGTTCCCAGGCCAGCGGAGAGACATAGTCCCTCCAGCGTGTCCTGGGCCGTCCCCTGGGCCTCCTCCCGGTGGGACGTGCCTGGAACACCTCCCGAGGAAGGTGTACAGGAGGCATCCGGTATAGATGCCCGAGCCACCTCATCTGGCTCCTCTCGATGTGGAGGAGCAGCGGCTCTACTCCGAGCCCCTCCCGAATGGCCGGGCTCCTCACCCTATCTCTAAGGGAGTGCCCGGCCACCCTACGGAGGAAGCCCATTTCACCCACTTGTATCCGGAATCTCGTTCTTTCGGTCATGACCCAAAGTTCATTGCCATAGGTGAGGGTAGGAACGTAGACCGACCGGTAAATCGGGAGCTTCGCTTTTCGGCTCAGCTCTCTCTTCACCACAACGGACCAGCACAGCGCCCCCATTACTGCGGTAGCCGCACCGATCCGTCTGTCGATCTCCGGTTCCATTCTTCCCTCACTCGTGAACAAGACCCCGAGATACTTGAACTCCTCCACTTGAGGCAGGAACTCCCCACCAACCTGAAGAGGACAAGCCACCCTTTTCCGGTTGAGTGCCATGGCCTCTGACTTGGAGGAGCTGATCTTCATCCCAGCCGCTTCACACTCGGCTGCGAACCGCCCCAGTGCATGCTGTAGGTCTTGGCTAGAGGGGGCCAGCAGGACCACTCCATCTGCAAAAAGAAGAGACGAATCCACTGGTCCCCAAACCAGACCCCCTCCGGCCCTTGGCTGCGTCTAGAAATCCTGTCCATGAAAGTTATGAACAGTACCGGTGACAAAGGGCAGCCCTGCCGGAGTCCAACATGCACCGGGAACAGGTCCGACTTTGTGCCGGCAATGCGTACCAAACTCCTGCTCCGCTCGTACAGGGACTGGATGGCCCCTAATAAAGGGCCCCCGATTCCATACTCCTGGAGCACCCCCCACAAGGCATCACGAGGGACACAGTCGAATGCCTTCTCCAGGTCCACAAAACACATATGAACTGGTTGGGCAAACTCCCATGAGCCCTCGAGTACCCTGTAGAGGGTATAGAGCTGGTCCAGTGTTCCACAGCCGGGACGAAAACCACACTGCTCCTCCTGAAGCCGAGGTTCGACTATCGGCCGGACTCTCCTCTCCAATACCCTGGCGTAGGCCTTACCAGGGAGGCTGAGGAGTGTGATCCCCCTGTAGTTGGAACACACCCTTCTTATGAAGGGGGACCACCACCCCGGTCTGCCAGTCCAGAGGCACTATCCCCGACCGCCATGCAATGTTGAAGAGGCGTGTCAACCATGACAGCCCCACAACATCCAGAGATTTGAGGTACTCAGGGCGGATCTCATCCACCCCCGAAGCCTTGCTACCGCGGAGCTTTTTAACCACCTCGGTGACTTCAGCCTGGGTGATGAAAGAGTCCAACCCCGAGTCCCCAGCCTCTGTTTCCATCAGGGAATGCGTGATGGCAGGATTGAGGAGATCCTCGAAGTACTCCTTCCACCGCCCGATAATGTCCCCAGTCGAGGTCAGCAGCCTCCCACCCCCACTACAAACAGCGTTGGCGAAGCACTGCTTCCCCCTGCTGAAGCGCCGGACGGTTTGCCAGAATCACTTCGAGGCCAACCAGTAGTCCTTCTCCATGGCCTCACCGAACTCCTCCTAGGCCCGAGTTTTTGCCTCTGCCACACCCCGGGCCACAGCCGATAGGACTCCTTCTTCAGCTTGACAGCATCCCTTACTGCCGGTGTCCACCACCGGGTTCTGGGATACAATCTGTATAATTGCTTCTTATTTAAGAAGTGAATTGTTAATTTAAATGAAACCACTTGTACCTGATGCTGTCTAGTCTGCTTTGCTACATTTGCTCTGACTTTGCCACCGGGCCTGTTGCCTCCATGTGTTTCCTAACCAGCACCTGCCCTCCTTTCAGAGAGTTTACATTAGCATCCTCCATCGTGTGTTTCAGGATATGTTCTAGAGGATTACATATAAGGTCAGGAGTGGGGATGTTATTTATTTTTTATTTTTTTGCAGTAGGCGCTGGCTGTCTTTAACATGGTGTGACCTTAGTGCTTATTCTAAAACAAACACTACAGGACACAGTGATTTTATTGACAGCATTTCCCAGTGTGATGTCCTCTCTCTGGTTGAGAATAAAACACAAACAAATAAAGCCTGGGTGATGTGTGTTTTGTGTGTCAACAAAATCCCAGAGAATATCTGTACCTACGGTTGCTTTTTTGTGGCTCTGTAAAATAAAAGGAGATTATGTGCGTGTGCGTGCATGGTCGACACACAGCCCGTGTAATAGATTAAGATCAGCATGTGTTTGTGTGACTTTTATTTGGGTCTGCCTCTGGGTGCGCTTTTGTTAGTCCGTGAGGATCACATTGTTTTCAGAGTGCCCTGTGTGTGCCGACAACATCTGCTTTGAGCGGGTGATCCATCTCCTCTTAGCTGGCATATAACAAGTCATAAGGGATTTTACTCAGTGAATGCCCAGCACAGAGGACTCCATCATAAAATTTACTGTCTCACAAGGGCATTTTAGAGGTTGTGTTTTTTATCTCCTCCTGCTAAGTGTTAATTCGAGTTATTCTGTTCTGTAATTACTGGACTTAAACAAACATACTTTTGTCTTGAGCAGAGACAAGTTTTGCATTTCCTTTTGTTAGATTTTATCCTTTAAAAGCTGCTCTTTCAGTTGCTAATATAAGAGAGTCAGAGCAACATTGTATAGTATTCCCTGCTGTTTATTATCATTAGTGTCATCTGTAGTTGGTGCGCATTCCAAGATGTTTGTAGAGAACACAGGAACAGTGTCAGCAGGGCACACTGATAGCATAGCAGGAGTTAAAAGTAAGCTTTGATCCCTTCTTTGGATAGAAGACTGCTTTTAAATGCCCCTGGCTTTTTTCCAAAAGTCCAGGCTCAAGCCGGTGGGTCTAACAAGCATAATGCTTTGAGGATTGATTTGTAATTCAAACCAAATTTACAAACTGATTACTATGCAAACATTGCATTGCGTCAAGGCACAAAACGCCTGTGCCTTATTTTTAACCGACAATCTTCAGAAGGTCCATTGAAGGGAATGGTCAGAATTGTTTTTTATATTACTGTGTGAGCATGTATTTAATGGGGACCAGCTGAAACTTTGATGTAATTGATAAAAGAAGCTGTTCCCCTAATCCTAATGGCACAGTTCCTTATGATCCTTTATACAGAGACTTGCAGAGGATCAAAGAAACAGAGTCTTGCCAAGGGCAATAAAACATGTATTAAAAATGAATTTTTAAATCATGCAATTTCTTCAATTGATAACTGTAGCATTGCCTGTAGTTCACAAGATGTTTTCATCATTTGCATGTATGATGCTCTAATCACAACTGCACCAATTGTTCTTTGTGATTAAACAGGCCCAGTTTTGTATGGATAGGGTATAAGGCAAGGCAAGTTTATTTGTGTAGCACATTTCAGTAACAAGACAATTCAAAGTGATTCACATGAATAGAAGAGAAGAAAAAAAAAACAGAGAAAAGTACATTGCAGTGGCATAATAAAGACAGGTAAAGAAGAGTTGGAATACAGACTGAGACTAATGATGTTTCAGTTAACAGTTTAAACAGAACAGGCAAAAGCAACTCTAAACAAATGGGGTTTAACTTTGATTTAAAATAACTCAGGGTTTTAGCATTTTTGCAGTTTTCTGGAAGTTTGTTCTAGATAAGTGGAGCATAAGAACTGAATGCTGCTTCTCCATGTTTGTTCTGGCTCTATGAAGCAGAGTAGAACTGAACCAAAAGACCTAAGTGACCTGTGGCCATTCAGTGATTTATAAACTAACAGTTGTATTTTAAAGTCTATTTTCTTACATACAGGGAGCCAGTGTAAGGACTTTAGAACTGGGGTGATGTGCTCTACTTTCTTAGTTTTAGTAAGGATGTTGGCAACAGTGTTCTGGATCAGCTGCAGCCACCTGATTGACTTTTTAGGCAGACCTGTGAAGACACGGTTGCAGTGATCAATTCGACTAGAGATAAACACATGGATGAGTTTTTCAAGCTCATGCTGGGACTTTAGTCCTTTAATTCTGGAAATGTTCTTCAGGAGATAGAAGACAGAGTTAGTGATTTTCTTTATGTGCCTCTAACGTTTTAGGCCTGAGTCCATTACTACACACAGATGTAGTTGGACCTGATCAGTGGTTTCCAGCTTTGGTAAATGTAGTGTTGTGCTGACTCCTGATCGCTCTTCCTAAAGTTTTTCTGTCTCTAATTAGTTATTTTTAAAGTAAAAGTCACTGTGGGTTTAGATTCAATACATTTGTCAAATGTCTCCAGATGTACAGTATGTTACAACAGAGAGATACACAGCACTGTATATCTTCATGTTTCATTTTTTCCACTGTAGTACAAATCAGTTTAAAAAATTTCCCATATACTGTATATAAATCTGTAATTAGCTTACAGTACCATCAATGAAGATAATATCTGCATGTTAACGAATGGAAACCACAAACCAAGAAACTAACTAAATGTGCGAGGCAAAAAGTACATTTAATCATATTCAATCACTGACTGCTATAACATGAGTGTATTTTGCACATCTTATCAGGTATTCCCCAAATAAGCATCTTCATAAGCATCTTCATAATTCCCCTTTAGGATTTTAACAAAAACTGAACTTAACAAGACTGGAAACTTGAGTTTTTATTACTATGAACTTGAGCAAAGCATGACTCATTGTGGCAAGATTGAACGTTTTACTTTGGTTTTTATCATAAACCATGGCTACTTCCAGTAGAATACAAGGCTTTTGCTAGTTTAAGAAAATTACATTTAAGACTTTGAGACTCTTTTTAGCATCCTTGTGATTTAAATCGGGGACAAAATTAAATGTAAGAGTTTTAAGGCGTATACACTTTTGATAAATTAGTAAAACTAAAAGACAGAGGAAGAATCCTACTGAGGTGGAACCAACTTTAGCCATAGGTAATTTTTTAGAAGTGTGATTGATTCAAAATCGAATAATGGTAAAAAGAAACACTTGATGCCACACCCTAGAATTGCTGATAGCATCAAGATAATGTTTAGGGTGAGGAGCGTGGTGTAGTGGTAGAGCACGTGACCCATATACAGAGGCCTCAGTGCTCGACGCAGCCGTCCTGGGTTCAAGTCCATGCCCCACCACCCCAACGTCCCTTCACCCTACTTCATGTCTACCTACTTTGAAAAAAAACAAAACAAAAGTAACGCCCACTAGCGCTGCAAGAAATATGTAATGCTTGCTTTGATTGTAGGCATATTTAATTTACACAAACAATTAAGTAAATAAAGAAAACTATGAATTAATGGAAAAAGCCCTGAAATAACTATTGTACAAATTCAAGACATATCTAAATATAATTCAAGACTTTTTATGAAACCTTAAAAAAAGGCCACAATTTCCCCTTCTAGGGCAGGAACAAACTTAGACTACTATGTTCTCACTGTGCAGTCTTGCGTTTACCCATTGGTGTTGGTAGCCATACATTTGTGATGAGCCATGATTAAAAAAAAATCATGCCTCCCCCCTAACTTTGAACTTTATTGCAAGACTAATGTCCTAATCATCTAAGCTGCTGCAAGTACAATGTATCTCTAGAGAATATCTAGATTTCAGTTTACAAGTAGGAAAAGAAGTGGGCAAGAGAAAGACTTAGAGACATTCTCCTACTTCTAACCTTTCTCGCTCACCATCCTACATGTAAGTGTTCTGAAATAATGACAGTTGTCTGTACTTGTAAGTGGATGACAATAAAAACTGTTTACATGAGTGTAAGACAGGATATAAGAGCACACAAGTTAAAAAGTATGTGATGATGTAATTCTTATACTAATTCATCTCTAAAGTCATGTTCCAACAGTTACCAAGTTAATGGAGTTTAGACGAAAATTCAGAATGAAAGACTCACCTTCACCGCCTCCACCTTCCAATGATTCTTCTATGCGTCTCCCGGCCTCCAATCAGCATCCTGTCTGCCTGATTCTCCATCCAATCACCTTCCGATGCCTCGCTTTTAATGGACCTTCAGCAGTGTTCATCCTCGCTTGTCATCTGAGCTCATCCCTCCTCCACCCCACCTCCACCATCTTCCTTCACATCTACTCCTGGCTTCCTCGCTCCCTGGCCGCTAATCCACCACCAGTGTCGGATCAGGGGGAAGTTATCTCTAAACCTAAACCTTTCAAAAGTTCATTTTAGCTTATGTCATTCTCAGGATTCATGTCTTCCTCTGAGGTCCGAGCGCCAAAGAAATAACCATGTAATTTCACATCATTAAAACTTTTCTAATTGCCACCCCTTTTCCTTGTGAGTCTTTTCAGATTGAATTTTACATTGTTTACACCTTTTTGTTTACAAAAAGGTAAACTTGCTCATGCTGGGATGGTTTATTTTGTTAAAATTTTTTAGTAACCTTAAACACAGATCAATGCAGTTTTAAACGCTGTAAAACTCCCAGAACTTCTGATTCAGTTCTGCTTGAAGGAGGACATTCCAATTTTAGTAAAAAAGTAATTTAAAGAGATAAGAAACTGGTATGTTTGCTCCAGCTTATCATACCTTGATAAGATGGAGAAGAAATACTGACTCGGCTGTACTATATTTTCAAGTGTTTATGGTATGCATATTATTCTTAACATAAATCTCATAAAACGTGTCCTTTGGTGTGGCTCAGATGATTGTATTCATTATGGTATGGCTTAAGAGAACCTTAAGGCATTCAATACTGATAAACGTCATACTGTTATATGGTTAGGTGGAGCTATACTCTTGTTTGCATTTGCGTCATACACTGTCTGGCATAAATTGTACATGATTTGGTTTTGTTGATTATCACATTTTCTGAAGAAAGCAGTTTTGCTTACCTAAACATGCTTGCTCTGCTTTTTTAATTTCAAAACTAAAAAAGTCTGACCGTCGAGGTTTATAATCTGCCCACTGGAAACCTTTTCTGATAATATTCCACTTGTAAGGATCTACTAATATCTTTTTAGGAGGATGGGCTCTGTCTTTTTATTCTGGCAGCGCTTCACTTTGACAACTAAACTTGAAACACATTGATTCTTCTGCAGCCATGAGCAGGGCTTAGGATAAAAAGGCTGCAAGTGATGAACAGTAAAAGATTTTGAGCTTTGCTGAAAACATTCAGGGTTTAAGCCCTGTAAGCTGGACCCTGGCACTGCTGATGCTGCATCCACAAAAAAAGTAGCTTCTATTAAAACTAAACTCGCTGTGGAGGTGAAAACAACAAAGTCACACAAAGGGACTGCTTTGCCGTTTTGTCTTGGGTAGAGTGATTCCCTCAGCTAAGGAATAGAGTGAGACAACTCCTGGTAAAATAAGGTGCTGCTCCCTCACAGGTGATCTATAGTTTGTCAGCACCAATCAGCCCAGAATGGGAGAACAGTCCATTCATCTGCTCATGGCTTATTGAAGAGGGTGGGCTGCTTCTGAATGCCTCAAGCTCAGAGCTCCTTCCAGAGACATTATTGGATGGAGCCTATTTATCTTCCTTTTTATCAGATTATAATGCCCTTTTTGATTTATTCATCCATATGATTCTTTTCTCTGTGCGAAATTTCCCTATATCGTGCTCTGAGGCTAGAACTCAGCATGAGAAACAGTTGCAATTAATACTTCTCACCAAATATTACAGTATAACAGTAGGTCTCCGCAAAACAGATGGAAATTGCATAATCTCAGTAGTTTCACCAGACTGTAGAGCAAGTGATTAAAGTGTGGAAGATTTTCTTCAAGGAAAAACTAAATGTTCTTAAAATGGAAACATATGTATATTACTTCGATTTGCATTTAGACAAGGTATCTCAAGGTCAGTAGCAAATTCTTTCAGGATCATAATAATACATGTTATCACCAATAAATAAATTTTACATTTCTTGTGCACTTTGGGATTTTTAGACAGCATGAGTCTGAGTTCCCATGCTCAAAATCTGGTTGATACCACTGTTGCAATTATAAGTCAAAGAATCTCCACTACCCTGTGCAGACAGTCATGCAGAGCAATATGATTTTTTTCCAACTGGAGGAAAAAAGAAAGTATGTATTCACCTTGACTTCTGTCGAATCCCAATTTGTTGTTACGATACTGTTTAGTAATGTGTAGCCTCAGCCAAGCAACTTGGTCAAAGATGTGCTCTAGCTGAACTGATAATTTGTATAAAGAACATCCAGCTATGCTTTATGGCTTTCCAAGTCAAATTCTTAGAGAAACCATAGAGCTTATTTGTGGTATTTCCTATGCTCTTCTTTTTTATATCTGTGAGTTTTCCTTCAAAGTAAGCCTTTCACCTGGAACAAGAGTTTGTAGCACTACATTAGTTACTAAAAGGGATAGTTTAGATTTTCTGAAGTAAGGTTCTTTGAAGTTATTATAATAAATACTTACCTTAGTAGAAACATGTAATTTCATAGTGAGTTTGTAGAAAAGCCAAGAAATCCTCAGAGAAGTGAACGGCAAACACCTAGTCAGACTGATGCATCATTTTAGCTGATTTCAGCCCTGTAAAATGACTTAAACTGAAAATATTAATATCCATACAACACTATATAATTATTATTAAAGTCTACACTAGATAATAGTGTTACGATTTTGCTCTTTTCCCAGCCTAACAACTTCCATGTCTCTATAAAGTTGTGTTGGTAGAGGGTGCCAGCTGTATCATTGCACCGGGAAAACTTCCAACAACGATAAGGAACATAGCATTTTTTATACTCTTGCATGATTGTTGAACGAAAATCCAATAGTTCACTCTTGATAGAGAACAGATTCATGAGTTGAAGCTGATGAGATGGTCAGACATAGGCGACAGTGTCAACCAACTAAATTTTAGCTTAGCAACTTGCTTCTTTGAGAACATTGTGACAAAATTAGCAAATTTATCTTGTGAAAGCATAAGTATTTAATACCCACTAATATAGTAATATTGATGTAACTACTTTACTTTAAATTGCTAAAAAAAACTGAATTTGTCTGACTAGCTGCTGAACTTCATCATTCTACATGCTCACAGCAATATTACATTACTTTATTACAATGCAGAACCTCACTTCTGCAAGAAATCTGAACAATCCTTTTACCTTTTTGTTAAAAAGTAACAGCAGTTGCTACATCAATATCATTCTGCCCACACTTCCAGCAATTAGCATTCTTAGCCAGACATTGACCCATTCCCTTTAAGAGTGGCTCTGTCTTGCACAAAGATCTGACATCTGTTTTTAAGTTCCATTGACAAGGCAGACACATTGTTTAGACTCTTAAGGCAAAACAGTTTAATACATTTGTGGTATGAGGTTAATGGGAAACATAAATTTGAAATGTTAAATGCCATGAATGAAACTTATACTGAACCCATGATACAAGTTGTGACAGAATTTTAAAATAATGAGAAAACTTGGTGTTTGCTGCCAATACCATATTAAGATTTCATGATTATTCTTGATTTCCCTGGAACAATACAGAAAATACACCTTGGTATCTCTCCCACCTGAACCTATGCAAATGTAATTTCTTTGTCATATTGTCACACCTGATATCGCTCAATAATATTTTCCACAACCTTATATTTTCTATTTAGCATTATTATGAAGGATAAAATACTGTATAATCACAAAGAGCCAGTCGCCTAGAAATTTGCAGGACAATGAGCAAAGTATACAGTAACTTTATACTTTGTTTTGCTGTTGCAGAAAAGGACATAAGTTGAAGAAAATAACACAGCTTTGTTGGAACGAGTTGCAAACATAAAATTCAAAATGAGTGACTATTTGCAAAACAAAACAAGAACGTTTATCAGTTTGAACATACCTTGACTTTGTTAGTATTCAATTGCCAAAAGGTTAAACATGATTTGCAGAGCATTTTATTCTGTTATTATTTACTTTTTACACAATGTTCCAACTTCATTGGAATCTGGGTTTTAATATGATAGTGAATTTTATTTTTCCATACTTTCCTGATTTGGAAAATTCTTACATTACATTACATGCAATATCCAGATTTTTGGCTGCATTAGAACAATAACAATACCATTATTTTGTTGTCAACAAACCCACAACTCACCACATGACTTCTAAATTTAGATCATGTCCTCAGTCGAGCTAAGCATAAACTTTTTTTAAGTAATCTTAGATTTCATCTTAAAAGAGTGGAATTTACTGCTTTGCTATAAAAGCAAGCACTAGCGGAGAAGCACAATGCATGTTCAATAAAACAAAATGAGATCGTAAAGGGTGAGCAGCAATGCATCTTCGAGGCAGATTAAATGAAAATCAAGGAACCAATAAGGCTTGTAATAACATACACTGACAGGCAGATTCTAAAATATGGTAGACACCCTTACTCCCAACATGCCATGTGAGTGAGAACGGAACTGTGTTTTAAATTATGTCAAAACAATTTGAAACATTTTGGGGAAAAAATAATGGTTTAGAAAAGCTAAAGAAATGTAACCAGGCAGTAAGTTGAAATATTTTGATTTAACTTTGATCATCTGAGGTCCAGCACAGGGTTTCTAGGTCCAATAAGAGATTTAAATCACTAAAGAAAAAGCTATTTGTTAGGATCTCAACAGACCAATTTTATCATAATTATAATCGTGCAAAATATAATGATGCTGAGCAGTTCAATGAGCAGTTCACTTCAATGTCAAATGCAAAATAGTTAAGGTTTTAGTTTAGATGCAACAGGTTTGAAACTGTCAAAGAGAAAGACAGCAGTTCTGATTGCATCCCTGTTCTTGTGCAGGACTCAATGGAAATCCATGCAGTCTGTCTCTCTCTTCATCATTCTATGCCGAGATGTATTAAAACCCCTCACTGTTGTCATGGGAACCTTTCACCATTCATATTTCCTTTTGTCTCTTAAATTTTGTACTTGTCTATCTGCACATACAATAAAGCACATACCAATCAAGCAAGATTTTTCTGTTTTTATTTTTTAGTAGTCTACCACCAAAGTTAATTCTATTCCACTCAAACATGAAATCATAAAGACCTGCATTTGTGGGTTTTCTTAAATCTTTTAGAAAAATCAATCCATTAGACCTAAATTATATATTAATTATTAGGATGGAAAAGTTATATTTTGCTATACACTTAGTCTAACAGTCTGACTCTAAGAAATCTGACACCCTCAAAACATGCATATGGAATATTCCCATTAGGTCATTTTATTACTGAACAATATATGTAAAAAAGAATATCAAAATTTGTTTGTAATTTTTTCAGTTTTTGTATTTGCTAGTTATTGTTTTCTACAATTTTCCAAAAGTTTTATTGTGTGAATGCTATAAAGCATTTCTGCTACATTCCTTTGGTCTCTAACTCCTTCTACACGCTTTGTGAGACTTTAACCATTTAACTTTTACAAAATTAACCTTTCTCAAATAAAAAAAACTGGGCAAGCTTTCAAATCTTTAAAATACCTTCTACTCACTTACTTTTAGCTTGCAAAACTATTTATTTTAAACAGATCACATGAAATTGTGCTCTCATTAAATGATGCAGCTTTGTAATATCCTTTACTATTTTTATAAAATATCAGTTTAGGTTGTGATGTTCCTTCCCCATCCAATAAAGCTAATGGCATCTTCCTGCTGCCACACCTTTGACAATAAACAACAATGTATAGATTAAAATATAAGGACATTTTTCTTCTTTCACACAATCTGACATTTTAATACCAGTGTATTATGGTACAACAACTGCAAGCCTCAGAATCATCAGCATCTCCAAAGATATCTTTGTGAAGTCATCTATGCTCAGATTTAACTTAATATAAAAATCTCAACTTTTGCTTACATTTGAACTATTTTGACTGGTTTCCAGCAAAGTTTTAACTACTTTAATGTTGCTGCTAATTTTTTTAAATAAACCCTGTAAGGTTCTTCTTCACTTCAAATTTTACCTCATTACATCCCTCCTGTGTGAACATTTTCTCATATTGGCAAGATTTCAAAGAGCGGTAGATGCAAATTATTCTTTCAATCATGCTCCTCAAAGAGATTACATTGTATTGGAGGTTTTCTCTTTTTGCCCTTCGTCGAAACTAAAATTAGATCTGTTCTACTGAATCTGCTATTTTACCAACTGGCTATAGATTTCAACAACATTAAAACAAAAACTAGATTAGATTTCATCAACGTTGAATTATTTTTCGTTATTTTTATTTATTAATGTAAGCATTATCTTTTTGGCTATAGTTAAAGTCAATGTGCAATCCTTTTTACTTTGTTTTTGTGTGGTAAAGAAGGATATTAACGTAGACTACGACACTTCTTAGAGGCCCTTTGCTTGAATTAAACCCATGTTTTAATTTGGGGACAAAACATACGTTAAGAAAATTCTTTATGACCACATTTATAAAAGCAATTAATAAGATCAAATTTTCTGACAGAAACAAAAAAAGAATCCTACCGGTCACTGTAGCCACTGAGCAACTGCGCTATCCTCCTTAAGGGTATTAGTGGGGCCAACACAATGACAAAGAATGTTAAAGAACAAAACATACTGAGTTTTAGTGGTCATGCTTTCTTCAAACACCCTGGCTACCAATCTGGTGGGAATATTTTGGCGTCTGCGGGATGAGAACCTAATCCACAGAGACCCTCACAGGGCCAAGCGGATATATTGCTGACATTCAACTACCAGACAGTTTAGGACACTCAGAGATGATATTTGTCCATGTCCTTTATGGTCAGAGTTGTGGTGTTGGCAGAAGAAGGACCTATTTATTAGGGAAATTGTTAAATATTATATGTGGAAAGTGTATGCCTTCTTCATTTAGATCCTAATTATCGATAAATCAGTATCAACATACACATGACAAAGGATGTAGACGAAATGTAATGCCAGCATGATCCATGGGGAATAATTTTTGTGCTGCTTTGCTAAATAGGCTTCATCATTGCTCCTCCACAAACAGCACAACAAGAAAAAGCACACCAGAGCGATTCTTTGGTCTCAACTACATTATTCTGATTTATATGAGGGTTCTGCAAATTAAACGCATTATGTTAACAGGTAGATACAATATACTAGCGACCCAGTTTCACTGCAAAGCAGACAAAAGAAAGAATATGAATCAACTTCACAACAGACCACAAAAACAGATATGGTTTACTTTCCTGTTTATCTCAAAGCTGCTTATTCCTTATCCACCTATAATCCTTTAAAATTACAACCTGTGAAATAAAACATAATAGGAAGAATATGAAAAGAAAAAAAAATGAAAAAACATAAAATGACTGTTGCAGTGTTATTACAGTATAACCTTCTAGTTTTTGTCGAAAGGGACCAGTGGTTTTTGAGCCAATAAGATTTGAAGTTTCAATAGTTTTACAGGTACAGCTCAAAAAAGTGGAATATCTTGAAAAAGATAAATATTTTTGTCACTTATTTCAGAAAGTGAAACTCACATTATATAGATTCATTACACATAGAGTTAAAAATGTCAAGCCCTTATTTCTTGTAATATTGATGATTGTGGCTTACAGATTATAAAACCTAAAATTCATTGTCTCAGAAAGTTTGAATATTACACTACTCCAATTTAAAAAGAGCATTTTCAATATATACATTTTATGTAATGGTAATCATGAGGAAGATGACTAGAAGACTCGTTGAGACCTTCCACTAGGAGGATAAGTCACAAAAGGTCATTGCTAAAGAAGCTGCTTGTTCACAGAGTGCTGTATTCAATTATATTCACAGAAAGTTTAGTGGAAGGAAAAAGTTGGGTATGAAAAGGTGAACCAGCAACAGGGATAACCACGGCTTTGGGAGGATTGTCAAGCAAAATCAATTCAAGAACTTGGAGGTGCTTCACAAAGAGTGAACTGAGGCTGGAATCAGTGCATCAAGAGCCACTATGCACAGATGAGTCCTGCAAATGGGCTACAAGCGTTACAATTCTCGTGTCAAGCCACTGCTGAATGAGAGACAGTGTCACAAATGTCTTTACTGGGCCAAGGATGAAAAGAGCTGAACTGTTGCTCCGTGGTCCAAAGTCCTTTTTAAGATGAAATTAAAGTTTGCATTTAATTTGTAAATCAAGGTCCCAGAATCTAGAGGAAGAGTGGAGAGGCACATAATCCACTTTGCTCAAAATCCAGTGTGAAGTTTCCACAGCATGCCTTGACATCTGCTGGTTTTGGTCTACTGCGTTCCCTGAAGTCCACAGTCAATGCAACCATCTACCAGGAAATTGTAGAGTACTTTATGCTTCCTTCTGCTAACAAGCTTCATGTAGATTCTGATTTCATTATCCAGCAGAACTTGGCACCAAAGGTACCAAAAGCTGGTTCAATGATTGTGGTGTTGCTGTACTTGATTGGCCAGCGAACTGAACCTCATAGAGAATATCTGGAGTATTGTCAAGAGGAAGATGAGAGACACCAGACCCAACAATGCAGATGACCTGAAGGTTTCTGTCAATGTAACCTGAACCACTGATGCAGTAATTCATGCAAGAGGAGGCCCAACCACGTATTGATTGCATAGAAATGACATACTTTCCAGAAACCTGGCATATTAGTTTAAAGTATCCTTTTTAAATAAATTTTATGTAATATTATAATTTGGGGTTTTCAGTATCTGTAACCCACAATCATATAAACTAGGTTTAAAATATCTCACTCTGCTGTATGTGTAATAATACCATATAACATATGAGTTTCACTTTCTGAAATAAATGACAAAAATATTAAACTTTTTCAAAATTGTTTGAGAAGTACCTGTATGTTGTTCAATCAAACATTCAACTTTTAAGATTTTTTAACCTTATCTATGAGATGCTATGACCAAGCATACAGATTTAATTCCCTGCCCTTCTTAAGTAATTTTTCAATGTGATTTAGTTAATGATTTAAGGACAGTCTGGCTCTGTGGAGGACACACTAAAAATATTTTAAAACAAAGTGATTTAACACTGCTGAGTAAAGCAAAGTGTTGACAACTATATTTAACAATCAGTAATCACTCCATTCTTCATGTGTAACAGAAACAGAGGATATTGAATTTAGAAACACAGTTCTACTGAGCTTTGGAGAACTCAACTCAAGGGTAGACACAGACCTGGAGATCGGTGCAGGCAGGAGGTCTGTTAACACTTTGGGGAACCAAGTTTGACAGCTCTTTACTCATCTGGCTCCCACGGGGAAGCTTGTTCCCGCCCCAGCAGTGTTCTGATGGTCAATAACAGAGCTTCCAGGGGCACGTGGATGTGCGCTGCGATGTTCGGTCACTATAACGGTAACGCTCCATATGGGATTTGATCCCCTATAAAGCTGGAGTGAAACACTGTTATGCTTTCTTTCCCCTAAAAAGGAAAACAAAAGGGCCTTTTAATATTTAACATGTTAGAGGCATGTAAATCTTTTTGAAGCCCTGTAAATGGAAAGCAATATGCAGTAATCATTAGACCATCAAGCAGATTGTTCTTGTTATGCAGATACAGCTGCAGGGTATGGTGATAATGTCAGTGCAGACTTACTTCAAATTTTGCTGTGATAAGACATTGCTGGCAGGCTGTTGGAAGGTGAAGGCTTTGCTAACCTAACTACATACAACTTTAGCATTTTTGTTAAATTTACATGATTCAATTGGATGTATTAAAGCTGTTAAAATAACAGCACTTATAACAAAGGAATGACATTTTATATCACTTTCTTTGCAAATGGTAAAGACAAGATACAACTTATTTGTATGTAATGAATTATTTGTATGTAATTGTATTGTATGTAACAATACAATGAATGGCTAACAGCACTATAGTTGAAAATCTAACATACTTAGACTGATTAAAATTGGACTTTACACTGATCAGAAACGGTTTGAGATTTTTGAAACCTTTGTTCATCAACAAAAACTATAATTTAAATATATTTTTGTTTTTCTTTTTTGTTTGGTCAACAAAACCATTTTAAAACGAGAAAAGCAAACTGCAAGTTTCAGACTAGTCCAACCTGAAAGAGAAGATTCTGCATCAAGTTAAGTAATTAATTGAAACTGAACAATAAAATTTGACATGCCATATTGACAACTGAACTTTAAATCATCTTACTGTAAAAAAATGTGTCCACAGATTTTTTTTTTTAAACTTTGCAGGTTTTTCCAAAGACAAAATACAGAAAATAAGACAAGCTGTAAGTAGCTCCACCTCTGATAACCTGGTGGTGTCTTAAGTGCAGAGTTATCATGGCATCTAAATGAGTTTAACAAATTAAATTATCTATCTTACAGAAACTCTTCATAATGTAAAATTCACAACTTGCTTTGCCCACCAGGTTTTTAAAAACATTTTTGAGCTGTGTTGCCTCTGAAACATTGCAGAACGTAAACGTTTACTACAGTCATATCATTTTCTACATAACTTGAAAACTGCAGTGATAAAACCTCTTATAAAGAAATCAAATCTAAATGCATCACTAATAAGTAATTGCAGGCTAATATCTAATCTACCTGGCATTTTTAGCAAAGGTCATTGGAAAAACAGTTTATGAGCAAATTTACCCCCTTGTGATAGAAAATAATGTCTTCGGTCCTTTCCATTCAGGTTTTCAACCACTCCACAACACCGACACTGCATTGGTAAAAGTTTTAAAAGATATAGATCAGTGATGGGTCTAGAACTTCTGTCTTAGTATTACATGATATCAGTGCTGCATTTGACACAGTTGATCACAACATACTGATTGATAGCCTGAAAAAATACATGGGATTGTCTAGTACGTGGCAATAATAAACCTGAAGGAATAGCAGGGTCCAGCAGCAGTCCACTTTTATTTAACATCTAAATAATTTCACCAGCTCAGATTATACTGTACTGTAGCATCTCCTACCATATGAATGCTGCTTTATATCTCTGTGTCACCACATGCCCCTAGTCTACTACACTCACTGAGTCAGTCTGTCCATACTGTCTGTTGTTTCCCTTGTCCAGGTTGCGGCATATTAGGCATACAGAAAGACTGGTTGCCTACATGTGCCAGGGCAGTTTTGATCTATCACAAGGATGTCTCAAAACAGAATCATAATTGCATCATTGACTTTATTAAATCAACACTACATCCAACATCAAAGTAGACAGGCCACATTGCTGTAATAGTAACCTGTGTTTGCATAACCTTCAACCATTTAGAGTGTGTCCATAATTTCACCGGGTGGATGAATTAGACTTTTCTCCAGCTTAATGCAGAAAAAAACTGAAGGATTGAGATAAGCACTTAACTAGACTCAATGGGACTAAAAAACATGGAACATGTGAGGAAACTGGGTGTAGTTGTGGACTTGCATTTTAACTATCTTTTGACAACAAACAAAGTTTGTTACTAAACCAGCTTATTATCATCTTCAAAATATTGTAATAAATCTTTACTGATCTTTGTAAAAATCAGTCAGCTTTAGGTCATCCAAAATGAGGCCAGAGTTCTAACCACAACCAGGAAAATGGATAATTTCACACTAGTTGTTTAATCACTGCACTGGGTCCCTGTTCGAAAAACAATCGATTTTAGAATTTTACTATTGGTCCATAAAACACAAAATGGTCTTGAGCCAAAATACATCTCTGAGTTTTTTGTCAAGTATAAACCATGTAAACTCCTCAGGTCTTAAGAGACCTGCTTACACAGTGTTCCTAGCACCAGAACTAAACAAGGTGAGACAGTAATTAGTTTCAATGCTCCTCGCCTCTGGAACAAACTGCCTAAAAACCTGAGGTGTACAAACACTGTTAGCTCCTTTAAATCATGATGGAAAACATTATTTTTGGAGCAGCTTTTGTTCAAAGAATCTGACAAATTTACTGTATTAACATTTGCTCTTTTATGACTTCGCTATCTGTATTTTACCA
This sequence comes from Crenichthys baileyi, assembly GCA_036173005.1. Classification (NCBI taxonomy): domain Eukaryota; kingdom Metazoa; phylum Chordata; class Actinopteri; order Cyprinodontiformes; family Goodeidae; genus Crenichthys; species Crenichthys baileyi. Next base: position 36,068 of record JAHHUM010000681.1, on the reverse strand, counting down.
TATTTTTCTGTTCTGCAGTGTTTTTAGGCTTATGCTTTATTTTTTTTTCTTTTATTTTCTTCCTCTAATTTTTACTATTTTTAATTTCCTTTATTTTCTTTCCTTTAAAGAAATGTAAAGTACTTTGGAATGCCTTTTATATAAATGGTGGTATTTAAACAAACCTACCTTGCCTTGCCTTTAGAAAAACAATTGTCAAAAAAAGTGTACAACTTGTTGTATTTCAGTGTCAGGTGTGGGGATCTACTGCAATAAGACTCCATCCAACAGGCAGAATGTCTTATTAGCATGCAGACTTTAATGAAATTCAATTCAATTCAATTCAAAAATACTTTATTAATCCCAAAGGGAAATCAATTGTTCTTGTAGCTCATATTATGCAGGTTTCTTCAAAGAGCCGTTGTAGATGCTGATGGCTGTGGGCAGGAAGGATCTTCTGTAGCAATCTGTCTTACAGCAGATCTGAAGAGGCCTCTGACTGAAGACACTCTGCTGTTGTACAACAGTTTAATGAAGAGGATGCTCAGGGTTGTCCATAATGTTCTTCATTTTATGATAAATCCTTCTTGCACAATGATCTCCAGAGGAGAGGAGTCACCAGAATAGAGCCAGCCTTCTTTATTAGCTTGTTGAGCTTTTTTAAGTCCCTGGCTCTGATGCTGCTACCCCAGCAGATGATGATAGAAGAGATCACACTCTCCACAACAGACTAATAGAGGATATGCAGCATCTTGCTGCAAACACCGAAGGGCCTAAGCTTCCTCAAGAAGTACAGTCTGCTCTTTCCCTTCTTGTTGACGGCTTCACAGTTGCATCTCCACTCCAGTCTGTTGTTCAGGTGAACACCGAGGTATTTATACTCCTCCACCACCTTCACTTCTTCTCTCATGATGGAAATAGTTTTTGACCCATTCTTCTCTTAAAATCTACAATCATCTCATTTGTCTTATTCATGCTCAAAATGAGGTGATTGTTTCCACATCATGCCACAAAGGGGTCCACCAGCTCCCTGTGCTCCGCTTCTTGTCCATCTCTAATCCACCCCACGACAGCAGAATCATCTCAGTATTTCTGCAGATGACAGAATTCTGCTTTGCATTAAAAATCTGAGGTGTACAAAGAGAAAACGAATGGTGAGAGTACAGTCCCCTTTGGTGCTCCTGTGCTGCTGACTACCTGGTTAGACTCAGAACCCTTCAGACACACAAACTGTGGTCTGTTTGTCAGGTAGTCTTTGATCCAGGAGATTGTTGAGGCCTCCACCTGAGTCTTCTGGAGTTTCTGAGAAATCAGATTGAATTGTGTTAAATGCACTGGAGAAATCAAAGAATATAATCTTCACAGTGCTGCTGGCTTTGTCCAGTTGACAGTGGGTTTGCTGAGGCACGTATATGATGCGTCTTCAACTCAAACTTCACAGTAATAAGCAAACCAAAGAGGATCCTGATAGTTCCTTGTTTGCTTACACAGGTGGGCCAACAGGACTCTCTCTACGACCTTCATGATGTCAGAGCAACAGGTCTATAGTCATTGAGGACTGATGGGTGAGTTTTCCTTGGTACCGGAACAAGACAGGAGGTCTTCCACAACACTGGAAGCTTTTTCTGGGCCAGGCTAAGGTTGAAGAGCTGCTGCGGAATCCCAGAGAGCTGCTCTGCACAGGCAGCTCAAATCTAGGGCCTGTGCAGAGCAGCTCCGTGGGATTCTGCAGCAGCTCTTCAACCTCTTAATTCATGACAACTGGACATAACAATTAATAATTATTGCATTACATTCAGTCAGTCAGTCAGTCAGCATTACCTTCATTTGAAATGTTAATGCATACACTGATACTGCTATGTTACACCATGTTGCCATTCTACTTTCACATACATATGAACTTGAATAACATCACAATAATAATCCATAGTGTTTAATAGGATGTCAGCTTACTCTTTAAAGCTATAACAGCTTCAAGTGTTCTGTTAAGGCTTTCCACAAGGTTTAGGAGTACGTTTATGTGGATTTTTGACCATTCGTCCAGAAGCACATCTTTAAGGTCACAATAATGCTGGGCGAGAAGACCAGGCTTTCAGTCTCCTCTCATCCAAAATTTGTTAAATTATTTTGAGGTCAAGACCCTGTGCAGGCTGGTCCAGGTTTTTGCTCATCCATGTTCTTTAGACTTTGCTTTGTGCTCTGGTGCGCAGCTATGTACAAATGTGAAGGGATCATCTCCAATTTATTCCCACAAAGTTAGAAACGTGAAAACATGAGCTCAGCCTTTTCAAAGAATGATAATCAGAAAATGCTTAACAGAAAATGTATCCGCAATGAAGCATCACTCCAGCTTCATAGGAGATCAAATCCCATCTGGAGCGTTTATCTGCGGGGCTATTCTTTTGGGTGGTTTTGTGTATGACCAGACTAAACTCACATACTGAACTTTGCCAGTCTGGTAAATTTGGACGGATAGAAAAATTACTATGCAAGAGCAGGAATCAATGCAAAAAGGTTGATGCCGCTATAAACATGAATGATGCTCTGCTGATTGTGTATTTTTAAATTAAACTAAAATTCAATTGGTTCAAATTATGTGAAAAAGTCATACCAATTTAACTTACAGAGATGTATTTAATTCCATATACAGAACATGCATACATACATTCATATATAATAAATGGGAAATGCTGCTGCTCTGTGGTCTAATAAGGATTTAAAACAGCAGCTCATGCATGTATGGTTTGTATCCATTGCTTCCTGTGCTTCAAACTTATATACGTATGGATGTTTGTTCTCGTACTTATGTAGATGTATCCTAACGGACTCTGACAGCTGTGTGGCTATTATTGATGTCACTGAAAAACATAATGAAAGTGAAATTACTCCTCAACAATAGTTGGCAGCTAAATGGTGAAAATATTCACCTACTCCTGACAGGTTAAAACGTATTTAAAAAATCACCTCTGGGCTGAAGTCATTAGTGAATGAGAAACATAGAAACATCAAACTCATTTGATCTGCAGCGGCTTTTAAAGATATCAATCTTATATGTGTGAGGAATAAATGCAGAATAATCATCTGGTGTTGCATACATAGAAGGATCTTTAATGACATGTTCCTGGACAGAGACTACAGATTAAGAATTTCTCTGTAAAAAAAAATAAACAAAATAGCACTTTTATCAAAAAAAGTCATTATTTTATACATTTGTTCATAGTTCAGTGAATTGCAGGTGGCAATCATTGAAATTCTACGCACCTCCCAGCTATGGTCATTGTTAATTAAGGTGGCTGTGTTCTGACTTATTGACCCCTCATAGCTCAGGGGATTTTGATGGGTTATGGAGGAGCTCATGGAATCTGGCCCGTGGCCCAAGTTCTTTCCTTTTTGGTCATCCTCAGTGTTTGATGCATGGCAATTTAAATCCTCTTCTCTAATTAAATGTGATCTTCACTTGTGCTAAATTACTTTTTTTTTTCTGCTCAGTGAGAGAGCTGCCTCTCACACAAGGTGACATTATACTTTTCCACTATGCAGGATTATAACAGGTAGATAGGACTCAGAGGATATAGTGTATGTAGAGGAGTGCCACTACCCTGGAAGTCCCTTTTTATATTTTATTTCTGGTGAATAAGTAATGGTGATGAGCATAGTGCTGGCCAAGGGGAATCGAAAGGATTTTGAGCTTAATTCACGGCTTAGCTATCCCATCTCTGGTGTCAGCATAATGTAAAGTTCAATACAAAACCATTAATAACATAATGCCATGAGTCAGTCAACAGTCAACTTGGAAAATGTTGGATTTTAACACCTTTGGAGGTCCATACTTCAAATATGCAGTCCTACAGCATGGAGAAAAAGAAAGAAAATCTAGTGATTTTAATCAATATAAATTTCATATAAATGATTTACAACATTTTTTAAATCTTTATATCCCATAAATAGATTACAGTTTATGACATATATAGATTATTATAAGTGTTTACAGAGCTGGTATAATTATTGAATTAACAAGGTATAATAACAACAAAGGCAGCAATTCAGTGACTAAAAATCTTGGTATTTGATGTTTAGTTGTAACAGACACAAAGAAAGGTGAATTTTCTTACTGTTCTTTATCAATCTGAGCAGGGATTGCATAAGATTTGGTTTTCCTACAGGTTAATTCTCCATGTTATTCTGTGAATATACATCTCTTAGCAATTTTAAAAAGGAGCAAATGTTTCATATGCCCATCACAGTTTTAAATGTCTCTAACTTTGTTAGTAACCTGCTTAAGTGCTGGCTATAGAAGCACCAAGAAATCAACCGTTGTCCAGAATCGGATGAATTTCGGCTTGATAGACCCTGACCTGAGGCTGTTCCAAAAGTAAAAAATTGTTCATTTAAAGATAGCACATAAAATGGATATAAATGTAGGTTTTTAAAAATTAGGCATAATTGAGTAACTCTGTTCACTAGATGGCTACAAAATGCTTCCAATGTAATCCGCAGTTTGTGCTGAATATGAATCATTGGCATTGGCGGTTAAAAGCAATAAACTAAAAAAGTTAATTCAAGTGAAACACATTGTATAGATTAATTAAACACAGGCTGATGTTTTCAAGCCTTTATTTCTGTTAATTGTGATGATTTTCCACTTAGAGTTCATGAAAATACAACAATTAAGATTAAAATATTACACCGGACCAATAAAAAATGTATTTTTAATACAGAAATGTGGGCTAATTGCTTAAAGATTGTTATTTTCAAAAGGTACTTTTAATTTACCAAATGAGCCTCATCAAAACGCATATTCTAATTTATTGAGTATGATTTGACATCTCATCTTGGCTGTGTGGTGGTTTGAGGGGAATTTCAGACAATAGTTTACAAGTTAAAGGAAGGCTTTTAAAATAAAATTTTGCTATATCATTTGGAAGTAAATTATAAACTTAGTAATCTCATCTCGTCGTCTTCCGCTTCCTCTGGGACTGGGTCGCAGGGGCAGCAGACTCAGTAGAGAAACCCAGACTTCCCTCTCCCCAGACACCTCCTCCAGCTCTTTCGGCAGCCCAAGGCGTTCCCAGGCCAGCCGAGAGACATAGTCCCTCCAGCGTGTCCTGGGCCGTTCCCTGGGCCTCCTCCCAGTGGAATGTGCCTGGAACACCTCCCGAGAGAGGTGTCCAGGAGGCATCCAGTATAGATCCCTGAGCCACCTCAGTTGGCTCCTCTCGATGTGGAGGAGCAGCGGCTCTACTCCAAGCTCCTCCTGGATGGTCGAGCTCCTCACCTTATCCCTAAGGGAGTGCCCGGCCACCCTGTGGAGGAAGCTCATTTCAGCCGCTTGTATCCGGGATCTCGTTCTTTCGCTCATGACCCTAAAGTTCATGACCATAGGTGAGCGTAGGAACATAGACAGATCCAGTAAATCGAGAGCTTCGCTTCTCGGCTCAGCTCTCTCTTCACCACAACGGACCGGCACAGCGTCTCGAGTACTGCGGCAGCCGCACCGATCCATCAGTTGATCTCCCGCTCCATTCTTCCCTCACTCGTGAACAAGACCTCAAGATACTTGAATTCCTCCACTTGAGGCAGGAACTCCCCTCCAACCTGAAGAGAGCAAGCCACCCTTTTCCGGTCGAGAACCATGGCCTCAGACTTGGAGGAGCTGATCTTCATCCCAGCCGCTTCACACTCCGCAGCGTACCGCCCCAGAACATGCTGTAGGTCTTGGCTAGAGGGGGCCTGCAGGACCACGTCATCTGCAAAAAGAAGAAATGAAATCGACTTGTCCCCAAACCAGAACCCCTCCGGCCCTTAGCTGCGGCAAACTTAGTAATAATTTTTTTATTGTAAAAAAAAATCCTGTTTTAAAGCAACTGCTCCCTTATACACATGCCTTGATGTTATATCTGCTCCTAATACAAATAATTATTAGTACCAGCAGGTCAAAGCTTTAAAAATAATGGAGATCTGAAATTGGCCACAAAATTTTGATCAGTGCATCTCTACTCCTAACCTCAGTTTAGTTTAACCTCTGTTTATGAGTTCATTGGTAACCTGTAAAGCTTTACAAAGAGAAAAGAATGATGTGGTTCTTTGAAATACTAATCGTAGACTGGCTTAATCTTAGTACATTAGTAACCTTAGTACATGTCCTGCAGACTGGCCATTTTTTTACATATCATGTCACTTGTTTTTCAATTGTTTCATTTCTTTTACACGCTGTCAAATCTGCTACAAGTATGGCCCCAAGATTGGAACACATCTTGCTTCTTGGTCCTAAACATCAGAGTCAGGTTTTTACTGTCACAAACTTCTGACATTTTTCCACTTTTGGCCTTCAGTGCACTGACCTTTTACAATCAACTTATTCTTGTTGATCTTTCCAAGAAGCTGCTAAGCAGGAAATAACAGGCTGCTGGATTCGACCAAGCTTAGTACTTCATTGAAGGAAAACTTGACCTAGCTGTAACCAACCATGTTTTTTTTCTGTATAGTGTGTTGTTATAAAAGTGATCTTTTATAATATATAAAATATCACTTTGTCCTGTGTGTTGACTAGAAAACATCTCAACACTTAAATATAAAAAGCCAATAAATGTCATCTTGAGAGAGTTGATGTTTACAGAGACTTTATAAGGCCTGCTATCAGAGTTGACACGTAGAGCAAAATACAAAAACACTCAGGCAATGAATTACTGTAAAGTTGTATATTAACCAACATTTTTCTTTTGCACTTTAAAGTTTATAGCCTTAACATTTTTCCCCAGGGAATTGTGAGCAACCTGCTGCCTAATTATTAAAGTGTGTTTTCATTTGTGTCAGCCTAACTTGAGTAAAAACTTAATGTAAATATCCCTTTCTATACATAATAGGTTTTGTTTAGTTTATATTTATTAAAATAATGCCACATACTACACAGCAATAATATCACACTGCAGCCACAAGTTATTCTTGCAAAGCACGACTTTTTTTTCTTTACAGGTTTTATTTCTCTGCACTGTGTGTAGTATTTAAAAAAAACTATTGAGAGATAAATGTTAGTCTGCCTCTCCACTCCTAGTTTTTAACTGCTACTCATTTTCTCCCATTGGCTTTTCTTATAATGCATGGTTGAGTGCTTGAGGGTAGATTACACTGTTATGTGGGCTGATAGTCTTCTGCTATTGTTGTGCTAACATTAAAAAAAAAAAGACTATTTTAGGGAAAAACTGTGGAGCTGCAAGATTTGATTAAAATTGTGACGATGCAAACGCATGACCAGCTGTTTTTTTTTTAAATACCCAGAAAGAATTCAAAAACAAATTAAAGCTGCAAGCAGCACTGAAAACCCTCGCAGCTCAGCGGAACTCGGCCTGTGCACTACCTTTGGAGCCTGGCATTGCCGGCTGCACGCCACCAACGAGGCCGCCGTTCAATTCCAAATGTCGCCTCTAGGTGGCGCTGTGAGTGTCATGTCATGATCTTCACTCATGCAGAATTCTGGTCTGGAGAGAAGTATTCAAAATTTGGGGGAAATCCGACCTTCCAGATGGAAGCTGCACTCGTTTATTAGTGGGTGGGGCTGAAATTATGTCATAAACTGAATGTGGCAACATGTTCAGCATTGATCCCTGATGATGTATACTACATTTGAAGTGGATCCGATGATGTATGAGGGAGATTGAGCACTTGAAATGTCCTAGGGGGCGCTGTTGATCCAAATTCCAATATAATCCAATGGAGCTGTTTGGGGGCTGACAAAGATCAACCATGGCCTGTCCCAATACCCACACTACACCCTATGCCCCTCTATGAAGTGTGTACTTTGTACAAGTGCATGTAAGGGTTGAAGTGCGCAGGTTGCAGCGTGCAAAATTGGAGAATTGGGACAGTAGGGGTTACGTCATCGACTTGCACCTCTGGACCGTAACTGCAACATCAAAAAGGGCGGGAACCGGCGCTGTTTTCACAGTCTTGCTGCTAAAAAAATTTTTTTTTAAACTGCAACAAGCAATTGTTTTGAGGAGAAGAAAGTGCAGGAAGCGAAGGAGGCTTATACACCAGACTCTCGCTGCGCCAGTGTTTGTTTGAAAGGTAACTTCAGTGTTATGGACTACTGACTGCCCAGACTCACTCTGAACCCAGTAGTATTCTTGTACAAGATGTTGAGCCTGGGAAAACCAAGTAAAACAATATTTGTCGGCTTGCTGTCTAAAGTTATACACAGTTCTCTTATTCTGATTTGATTAGTTGATTACGTTGCATGGTTGTGAATTGGTTTGTTTTCCTCGCTCAGAACGTCATCTGCAGCATGTGAAACCCCCGACCGGGCGGTATATATAATCGGCGAAGGCCGAGCATTCTAAGCGGACTTCGCCGAAGTGTGATTGAAGGGCAACAAAGGGGGCGGGGCCTAAGGAACCACTCGGAGAATTAGGAACACACTAAGCACGCGAACCATCAACGGGAACGCGCAATCAGGGACACCAAGGGTGAAGTGCGAGTATTGGGACAGGGCCCAAAATCAGTTTGAGTAATCAGACATATACTCTAATGGAATGCTGCACTCACTGTTTGTTTGTGGGCGGGGCATGTAAAATGAAGATTCATCAGTTCACCTGTAGTGTCAACAATGTCATCATCATGTAACTCCATGATGCATGGTATACTACATTTCAAGTGGAACGATGATGAATGAGGAGATATAGCCCTTGAAGCTGTCCTATAGGGGCGCTTTATTGAATATAACGCAAAAATTTCTATGTAATCCAATAGAGCTGTTTGGGGACTGAGACCAACTATATTCAGATTGGAGTGAATTGGACCTTTCTGATGGAAGCTACACTCATTTGTTTCTTAGTGGGCGGGGCTAAAGTGATGTCATCAATGAAAAAATGAAAAAAACTAAACAAAAGAACAATAGAACTCAAATAGTTTTAGTTTTAAGTTCTTTAGACCAATAGTTTTTCGGTCTCTTCTTCTCTGGCTCATATAAGAGAAGTTGGATTTTTTTTTTCTATTTCATTTCATTTAGATAAATCGCCTGACAACTACTGTACATCTGAATCTGTTAAAACTTGCTCAGCCTGTATGTGTTTAATAAAGCCAACTGATCTTCTTTCTTAGTGCTGATCCTTCTGTCAATCCTGTTTGTATTTAAAAGAAAAAAGATTTTGGCCAGGCATTTTTAAAACAAAATTCATGAGCACTTGTACCTTATTTCCACATTCATGTGCTTAAAAGCAAGTTAGCTGGATGTTTATGGATTCTTCATGCAATACTACAAATATTAGTAGCGTAAATTCTGGTTTCATCCTCTACAACATTTCCCTCAAAACGCTTAAGTCTTGTATTGTAAAACACCAAACAAAACAAGTAGCTTTTGCATTACATTCTACTCTGAAAATGGCATTTAACTCTTCCTGTTTTGTATCTAATTCAAATACCTTGTATGTTTAGTAGGGGTGAAATCTTTGTGCTTTCAACGTGAAAACTGAGCAGTATATACACTGACAGATCATGAATTAATTAAAAGGTAACACTGTATGTTAGAAATATGTCACTATGATCATTACTGAATTTAGTACAACAAATTAATAAAATCAGTATTATTTGTTAATTAATTTTCAAAATAAATATGGTAAAATAATTTTTTCCACTTTAGCACATTTTAATTATAGGTATGCATTATTTTCATCTAGGCAGTTTGTGTTGTGTCAAATCTGAGCTCAGTGTTCGAAAGCGGCCCACTTGTTATTGAATCCGTGTTTAGATTTGTGGAAAGGCAGCACTGAAATAAAAAAGGAGAAAAAAGAATCAAATGTGCATTTATGAACCAGTACGGTATATGTTTTTTTCTCTGCAGACCAGAGCCAAACTCTGTGTTTTTTCTATGCATCATTAGAGCTTTACAAAGTGGCACAATGATAAACAGCCGATTCTGTCCATCTTGACAGGACGCCCTAGTAAGGAACAAAACAAAGCAGACCAGGGCTGAATTAGGAAGAGTCTTGTTGATTCAAACAGCCCCATGCAATTGGAAAATGGCCCCAAACAAGGTTTTCCTTGAACAGCACAATGAAATCAAACTGTTTTGATCTAAAACATGCCACTCAGTGTCAGACATCTTTGATACAGATCCATGTCATGTTTTTTTCTAATAGGATCATAACAATAAACAAACCCAGAAGTTCTGTCAAAAAAACTGATCAAGTTTAGATCTTTTTTTAAACCTGTAATCTAAGGACAGAGCTTAAACAACACTTACAACACTGGATACATGGTGGGTATGAGAGGCCCCATGAGACAAAACTTACAATTGCTCTTACATGCTTACATATACTCTCTCACAAACATAACTATTCACTTGCATAAAGACAACCAAACCCTCTCACAAACATTACTGTAATCTCAATTTCTCACACAAACACAATCAAACTCTCTTACAAACTCTATCAAACTCTCTTACATATACCACCAAACCTTCTTACATATACCACCAAACCTTCTTACATATACCACCAAACCTTCTTGCATATACCACCAAACTCTCTTACATATACCACCAAACCTTCTTACATATACCACCAACCTTCTTGCATATACCACCAAACTCTCTTACATATACCACAAACCTTCTTACATATACACCAATAACTCTCTTACATATACACCAAATCTCTTACATATACCACCACAACTCTCTTACATATATCGCCAAACCCTTCTTACATATACCACCAAACTTCTTACATACACCACCAAACTCTTTACATATACCACCAAAACCTTGTTACATATACCACCAAACCTTGTTACATATACCACCAAACTCTCTTACATATACCACCAAACTCTCTTACATATACCACCAAACCTTCTTACATATATCGCCAAACCTTCTTACATATACCACCAAACCTTCTTACATATACCACCATACTCTCTTACATATACCACCAAACCTTGTTACATATACCACCAAACTTGCTTAAAAATACCACCAAACTCTCTTATATATACCATCAAAACCTTATTACATATACTATCAAACTCTCTTACAAACACTATAAACCTCTCTTACATATACCACCAAATCTTCTTACAAACACGATCAAACTATCTCACTGGTCTGTGTGAATGCGAATAGGTGAATGTGAAAGAGAGTTTGGTTAAAACGGAAGTAAACTTAAATTCTCAGTAACTGATTGGACCCCAGTAATGAGGAAGGAAAACGCGGGTTTTTACAGACATTGCCTGCACGGTAAGGGGAAATGGCTGAGCGGGAGCGACTCACAGAGGCGATTAATATTTTAAGTAATATTGTAAATGCTCCTACAGTCGTAACAGCAGTATCCGAGATGTTAGATAGAAGCCGACAGTCAGCCTCAGACCCTCATCTGTCGCCGCGGTTAATGCTGAAGTTAGACGATCTTTCAGGCCAGGTACATCCTACGCTGCTAACAGCAGCAGCAGCAGCATCCTGACGGAGCTATCGCGCACCCAAGCCAAGAACCACGGCCACGTTTTCAAAGTCAGCAGCATTTTGGTAGATGGAGCTCGACATCGAGGAAGAGGTGAGTTAATAAATTACGGTTGCACTCGCATGTTAATTAGTTACCTATAGAAAGTCTTTAAATTTCAGCACAACTAGGTTAGCATAGGAATTAAGAAACAGGCATCACGACACGACAGGCATCAGTTGAAAAACACAGGAACATAGAAAAAAAACAGTACATAAACAGTACTTCTCTGTTGTTCTGTGATGACCCTTGATGTGACAAACTCAACTATTAAAAAAATAAACAATGCCTAACTGCTCTTGTTTCAGTTTAAGAGTGATAAATCTGACTCTGTATTAGACTGTTGGTTGTAATGTATTGTTAAAGCATACATATTGACTAAATAGGAATGAGTTAAAATGCAAGTGCTAAGCTTTATAAGCACTTGTTTTAATGGCATTGCCAATAGATATCTGTACATTATTTTTTTCATCTTTCACATATTCCTAGGGCAAATCAGTGCCATGTTTATGTCATGGCTCAAGTGCAATTGTGAATTTGAATTTATAAAACTGTAACATTCAAGTAATTTTTTTTGTCCCGTGGTCTGTCTCAGCCAAGTGGATATGTTGTTGGTTTTGTTAAAGGACAATGGAAGGATCTTTTTACAGACATTTGCAATTACAGCTAAAATTTTAGCATTCGAAAAGTTCTCTATAAATTAGTTTCTTGGGTTATTTTAAATATTTTTTTCTATGTCTTGACATTGAAGATCAAAAGTTTTAATTTATTTGTGTAAATTTGTTGAAATGCTGTTTTTAAAACCAGATTATTTTTATGTAAGTTGGTTTATCCATGGTTTCTGTGTGATTGCTGCTGGGAAAATGTGTTGTGAAAATGTATATTTGCTTTCATTTTTAGGCCTACAATCACAAATCATCCTACTTTTAACAAAGATGTCATACTTTACAAACTCCACATGGAAGGAAACCTGCAAATACAAAACCATTAGAAGGCTTCATGAAAGTGGATACATTTAAAGTGCTTTGAGATGAAGAAATCATGGGACTGCCAGGACACACAGTCATTGCAGAGATAAGGAAGCCTTCAAGGATAAAATCCTGATGATGTCCAGGTATGGTTTTGAATAATGGAATAATTAAAATATGCATTCCGTGCAGTTAATGAGTTCAGGATTAATCACAAATATTTGAAATGCTTCTTTTTAGCAATGAACTTTTGATGCATGTGGAAAACAAACTGTTTCACCAAAGGTGCGTGCAAGGTCAAGAACTTACGAAAACCGAATGGAATAGATCATTCAGATAAGATAATAGGCTCAAACGTATACAAAAGTTCACGTAGGATAGTACATTAAGGACATCAACAAGAATCTTCCAAAAAGTACTTTACGGCTAAGATATTTAAAATTGATTAAGGTAGGGTCATGCTATAATTTTTACAAGACTGTTACTGTTGAAACTTTGGTCATATAATTCATATCAATATTTAGTAAATGTATTTATGTTTGGTTTAGTTTGATGCCTACAGACTCAGAAGACAGCTCTATGGAAGCAGATGCCCCATCAGCAACACTGGCCATTAAGCAAGCAAGTCAGATGAGTACTTCATATTAACACAAGGGCCAGAGGAAACCAGACTTCATTGATACAGGTTTCAAACGACCTTGCACTCACCGAAGGCCCAGGACTGACCGACAGCTCTCTGCAGCCCAACCAGAGAGCACTGACAGCTTGACCACAGCTACCAGCTTTCTGCAGCCCACAAAACAACCAGAGAGCACTGACAGCTTGACCACAGCTAACCAGTTCTTCTTCAGCACAAGGGAATGATGTCACCAGCTTTCATGAATGTTGAAACAGTGAACCCAAAAAACTCCATCTGACTCCCGTGACAACTATGCTACTACCTTTCAATAATGACGTCTATGTCTGACCTTTCTTTTGATGAGGGGAAGAATTAAAAAATCGGGCAATAACGGCCAGTCTCAAGAGTCAGGTGTAAGTAACATTCTAACATCACATTGTTTCATAATTTAAGAATTGAACATATTATGTGGTTAGAAAATTAGTTTCTATTTTATTATCAAAAATAAAAAAACATTCAATTCTGAGAGTTTGCGGACCTTTTGTTTTAAAGTTTGCAATAACGAAAATAATCGTTTTAAAGTATTTCTTGGCATGTATTTTGCCATGTTCTGAACTGAAACTTTCAGATATTTTCCTATGCTTGTGTTCAAAACTACAATCGAAATTTCAGGGAACTGAGAGCTTAAATATCTTTTTAAATGCTGTGCGTATGAGTTTATGCTTATAACCAGCAATTCACTCTGTTTTGTTACAACATGCTATAATTTCATAATACTCAAAGGAAATACATCAAAAGCAGTAGGCACAAAAAACATGAGCTTTTCAGTTTTAAATTGTAATAGTAAAAAATCTGTGTTCATCTAGGGATAACAAATTGTTAAATTGGTGCTCTTGTCGTTATTCTGGTTTCTCTCTCCCACACCTTCCCCCACTATAGGGTATCTGACGAGCCAACCCAAAATCAGCAAAAGAGGTGCTTCTTGAACTTGCATCTCAAATTGATAGCAGGCAAAAGATGTAGATTTAATATTAAAAGGTCGTCAGTTCTGGATGGAGCTCTGCGAGGCTTCAGACGGACTATCCTATACAATCCAACGTACCAGATGTGCATTACGTTTTCAGATGATTTAGGATTGCATGAAGAGGCTTGACCGTGGTGGCCACGAAGAGAATTTTTACATTTGCTAATGGAGGCCATTGCACAGTCCACCAATGTTTGAAGGATAGAGTGGAAAAAACTGAACTTGGGCATAAGACAGTTTTCAGGTAAGCTGTTTATGTGTCACTGCATTCATTTTTATGAAGAAAATTTTTTTCTGCAGATATTTTATAGTCTTCATCATGCCTTTCATTTTGCCCTGTGTTGTGTTTTCTGTGTTTTTTCAACTTTGCGAGAGGATCGATATTTTATTGTTGGGCAGGCCATTGCTGTAAGTCTGGTGAACGGGGGTCCTCCACCAGGATTTATCTCACCAACTTTGTATTCACGACTACTTGGTGGCAATTCCTCTGTCAAGCCTGTATTAAGCGACATTGTGGATTATGAGCTCTATGAGAAGGTGAAAAAGGTAAAAGGAAAAATAAATATCACAAATGAATTACCATTCCGATGTCAGTTTATATGGCTTTCCTATTAAATTTATATCTAAAGTCATATTTTTTTTATAAAGTTTATATTGTTTATTTTGTTTCAGTGTATGTAAAGTATATAATACATACCAGAATATTATTTTGACATACAAGTACAAACTATCTGACTACTTCTTAAAACCTGCGGCTAAAATGCAGTGTATGGGGATGTTGATTGAAATACATTGAGGTGTCCGGGGTTCTCAAAAGTACAAAAAGGAACATTTGGCTTTTTGGTTTTTTTGGTTTGCAAACCTTAATTTAGTTATTTTTCCTTCTGGTGCTTTATTGTTAGGTGTCAGAATGCACTTCTTTCGAAGACTTGATAAGTGCCACTGAACCACTGCAGGACTATCTGGGAAATGCTGGATGTCTTCAGCAACTCAAGAAAGTTGAGGACAAAGATCTGTTGGTTCAGGATATTCTCATGTTTCAGGTGGTCCACAGAGTGACTGGGGCATTTGAAAGGTTTGTATAATAGACATACCAAGTTGATAATGTTTTGTTGTTGTTGTGTAAGTTACTACCCACATTAATACTACTACTTTTACCCCTACTACTAGTAGGCCCTTTTCACTGCTTGGAAATGTGACTCACAAGCGACACAGATCAGATGTTTTTGTATCTGTCTGAACCAATTCTTTTCTTATGTAATCCATATCACATTTGTTTGTGGTCCTGAATTGGAAATCTATCCAATTTTCAACAGAAAGCAACTGCAGTCTGAATGGTTACGTTGCACTTAATTTGTCTTTTTCGCTACTTAATCGACACTGCATGATTCAGTGTCTGTAAATGAAGGGGGTAACAAGCTGAAATCACGTATGAACTCTGTCAGTAAAGCCCTTACATTAGATTTCTTGTCTCCTGGCTTCAGAGGCAGGGTCATATTATAGGGAAAACTTTATACAGTTATCTGTGCATGTGAGTCACTTTCGAGACATAATTCATATTAAAGTTTCGATAACAGTCGCACAGAAATAAAAATGTTTAAATGTAACTCTTCATGTTCAGTCTTAGGCTGCACGGTGGCGCAGTTGGTAGCACTGTTGCCTTGCAGCAAGAAGGTCCTGGGTTTGATTCCCGGCCGGGGGTCTTTCTGCATGTAGTTTGCATGTTCTCCCCGTGCATGCGTGGGTTCTCACCGGGTACTCCGGCTTCCTCCCACAGTCCAAAGACATGCCTGTTAGGTTAATTGGTCACTCTAAAATTGCCCTTAGGTGTATGAATGAGTGTGTGCATGGTTGTTTGTGTGTTGCCCTGCGATGGACTGGTGACCTGTCCAGGGTGTACCCCGCCTCTCGCCCATAGACTGCTGGAGATAGGCACCAGCTCCCCCGCGACCCACTATGGAATAAGCGGTAGAAAATGACTAACTGACTGTTCAGTCTTGTAAATAATAAACTACATGCTCTTTTAGTGTAAAAATTATTTTTCACTCATTAGGTCTTCAAAAAACAACCTTTCATGGCCACCTTTTTTCTTTTTTTTTTTAATTAGCCAAATCAAGATGTCTTTGCTTAAAACCGTGTAGACACAGTCCCATCAGCAGTATTATGCAAATATTAACCTTAACATTTTGGAAGCATTGAGAATGTACTTAAGTTTTTACCACACACATGCCTCTCAATAAATTATAATTCTTTTTGACTTTTTAATAAACCATAACATCTCATAACATGATATGCTGTTATTATATGGTTGCTTTTTCAACTTCTGAAGACCTTTTAGATCCCAAGAAATTATTTTTGGTAAATCCTATTTTTAAAAAGGTATTGTCAGGTTTAAATGCCTGAATTTATATCCAATTTTTCAAAAAACATGAGTTTTTAATTTTCAATCGGATATATTGGGAGATTATTAATATAAACAATGCACCTATAATTAGTGTAAATTTAGGTGTGACGGTAACGACACTAGGCACTTGAGGAATAAAACAATCTTTTCAGTCTGAATACGTCAATTATTTTATCTCAAAAAAGACCTAGAAATTAAGTCAAATTACATGTTTTTGAACAAGCATTATATTTCCATTATCTTAGTGTTTGAAGCACAGCTAATTGGTGGAAAATCACCTTCACAATGCCTGGTGCTGCTATCCCCAATATGTACAGTAAGAAAAGTGTTAGAAACTGATCTACATGTTTTTGAATAACAATTGTGTTTTCATTAAGTGTTGTTTTAAAGAAAAATATTGTATTAGGGTATGTAATTGTATTATCATAATTCATACTTTTTTCATAATCTAAAGTAACCATTTTCATTCAATGTTTTAAAATTGAAATACATGCACATAACTTACAATTTCTACATCCATCCATCCATCTATTTTCTACACCTGCTTCTTCCTTACAGGGTCGCGGAGATCTCCAGCATTCTACGGGCGAGAGACGGGGTACACGGTTAACGTGTCACCAGTCCATTGCAGGGCAACACGGAGACATACAGGACAACCATGCACACACCCATTCATACCTAAGGGCAATTTAGAGAGACCAATTAACATAACAGTCATGGTTTTTGGACTGTGGGAGAAAGCCGGAGTGCCCGGAGAGAACCTTAATATGCAAGCGGAGAACATGCAAACTCCATGCTGAAAGACGTCCGGCTGGGAGTCGAACCTTTTCACTGCAAAGCAACAGTGTTATTTACTGCGCTACCGTGCAGCCCCACAATTTCCACAATTCTACTCAAATCATACATAATACATAATCAAATCATACATCATACTTATTAATACTAATATTACTAGATTTCATTCATTAATTGCCTAGTCTCTCTAGAAAAGCTTCAAACCCAAAATTAGAAATAACTTTTCGAATTTTGGTCACGTCTGTTCTTACACAACAGTTGTGGAAGACATTAGTAAGCATATATAAATATTTTTTTACTGCACAACGTAGTTCAGATTAGGACAAATTACTTAGTTCATCAACTAAATATAATGCAGTCTTCCCAGTGCATCCTTTGTCTTACATGGACCATGTTTACTTCACACTCCCAAACAAAGAATGTCAAAGTCCGCTTATAATATCCTCAGTATGAGAGCCATATGAATCAACTAACATTTGGAATATACATAAACTACCTTGGCTATATTTAGACCGGAACAGTTATGAGGCTCATTAGTGCAACCCGCCCATTAGGGATAAACATTGCAGACTGAAGTCATTGTTTTTTGATTTGTTTTTTGTTTTTTTCATTCTTAATACTTTTGATCGCTTAAGATTATTTTACCTCAGGTCAGATTAATGATATGATTTTCAATCCAATTTAAAGGATGCTCTAAAAACAGTTCAATACCATGGTTGCCATCTTCTCTTAAAGGATCAGTATTGCACTGAATTATGTTATTGAGTGTTGAATTAACATTAAACCTGTTAACAGGAACAACAATATTGTTTTTAGTCTCTGAACGTGAAGGAATTTCTACATTAATTTCAGTTGTTTCATTTCCAGCAAAAATGTCTTGAATTGCACAAGAACAGACACTGGTAAGAACTCCTCCCTGCCACAGTTGGAGAGGAGTTTGTCCTCCTTGGGTAGATAAACCATGGTTATTCCATTGATTGCGGAACTCTTCGGTAGCCCTTTGAACCCTTGGCAAGTAGATGAAGTGGAGACAAAACAGATGAAGTTCGTTTGTGGAATCCAGTATTCCCTCATTTTCCATAGAAGGTGAAGAGGTTGCTGAAGTGGTATGAGACTACTCTGTTCAGCTGTGCCCATAGGCGTTCTATCCTGGTTGTGCACACTGCGTCCAGTAATGACACTGCCACTGTTCAAACCTCTTCTCTCAATCATATACCGAGCAACATCTGTGTTTTCCATGCCGTGATCACATCGTACTCTTCGGGGAAGTCCAAAGCTCTGGACCCCAGCATGGAACAGTTGTAGTACACTGGATGCCCTGTTGTTGTCAAGACATTGCAAATATATGATTGTCTGACTGAAGCCATCAATGCATCCATGAAAGACCATTCTCCACCTCACCAATTTATGGTTTCCATCAATGTGCCTGTAGGGAACAAAGCTGTAATTAATATTTAAGCCTTCTTGCCCAAGTTTGAGAACTTCAGACTAAAGCTCTTAATGTGTTTAGTTAATTCTTGATCAAGTTATTGATTTCTGCAACAAAACATATTTCTAAATTGTATTATGCTAACAAAAAACATTGAAATCAAAATAAATTACCATACTTTAATTTATGTTTTTTAATGCTATTCATAGTCACAGGGGATTGTGGAGTATTCTACAAGCACCTGTGCTAAAGAGTAATTTATTTAATATACAGTATTAAGAACAAACTCACCATAATTGATTTGGAGTTTAAACATTGTAGATTCTTCTGCGAATTATGTGGCGACGGCGGAAAGCCCTTCCAATTGGATCCAGATGTTGCAGGCAAAGTCTCACACGCCAGCACTGAATTCTAATGTTACATGATCGAAGGCCTCCTAATACATATCTTTCCCCTACATTTGGAGTAGTTTGAAGAATCTCCCTGACAATACCAGCCAAGGCCTCATCAGACATTTCTGAATAGCTTATTGGTCCTGTTTCAAGTTCCTGCCTGTGCCTGTACAGTGTTCTTCTGTTTATTCCAAAGCATGCAGCCATTATTTGCCAGCTCATTCCTGAGGATAAACAGTAGGTTATTTGACCACATTGTATGTTGTACCTGGAGCGACCAGAAAGACCAGTTCTTACTATTGGCGGCACTCTTGAAAAAAGCAGGTCCCTTTGCCTGATTTCCATAGATCTTGAATGTTCATACGAATTTATAACTGACAAAAAACACATGCAGAGACCTTCCAGAACTTCTAACACTTGTTGATTGGCACTCTCTTCTAATTCCTGGGATATTGAGAGAAAAACTGAGACTGTTTGTGCAAATCCTCTAAGCTCATAGATTAATCTATTCATGATTGTACCGTCATGTCCAGACACTCCCACGCCATCAGTTTCTCGTAAAATGGTCTGAACACACCTCATTGCATTAGTAAAAAAGATTCTAACATCATCTTCATTACCACTTACATTGATGACAAAAAGCTGATTTTGAAAAACAAGAAAAATAAGGAACAAACACATGGCTGACTTAGTAGAAAATCTAAACAAAATAAATAAAAAAATCAAAGCATAAACAATGTGATGCTGCCCAAACCCTCCATAGCACAAATTTAGCTAGTAGCAGTGTCAATGGGCATATGATTGTTTTTAAAAGTTGCAGACCAATAAGACAATGGGAATTTAAACAGTCTTCCTGTTTAACCAAAGCAACTTCCTTTGGTTAACCAGAAAGTTGATGGTGTTTGTAAGATAGTTTGGTGGTATATGTAAGAATAAGCGAGTTTGGTGGTATATGTAACAAGGTTTGGTGGTATATGTAAGAGAGTTTGGTGGTATATATAAGAGAGTTTGGTGGTATATGTAAGAGTTTGGTGGTATATGTAAGAAGGTTTGGTGGTATATGTAGGAGAGTTTGGTGGTATATGTAAGAGAGTTTGGTGGTAAATGTAAGAGAGTTTGGTGGTATATGCAAGAAGGTTTGGTGGTATATGCAAGAAGGTTTGGTGGTATATGTAAGAGAGTTTGATAGAGTTTGTAAGAGAGTTTGATTGTGTTTGTGTGAGAAACTAATGGAGATTACAGTAATGTTTGTGAGAGGGTTTGGTTGTCTTTATGCAAGTGAATAGTTATGTTTATGAGAGAGTATATGTAAGCATGTAAGAGCAATTGTAAGTTTTGTCTCATGGGGCCTCATAGGTGGGACTTAAAAGGGTCAATCAATACGTTTTGAAAGTAACAGATTTAATGAGGAGCTACTTCTGCATGAACGCCTTTTAGAAGTGCCCAATTTCTTGTCCTTATCACTAATATTTATATCATTGAAAAACACACGTGCTAGGGGGGTAGAGAGGGTCTCCAGTTTTAAATTTCTGGGGGTAAAAAATAAGCAAGGATCATAAGTGATCTGTGAACACTGCCTAGTAGTAAAAAAGATTCAACAGAGCCTCCATTTCTTCAGAACACAAAGGAAAACAAACCTAGTCATGATTTATAGATCTTTGGGCTTTGTTTTTGTTTTTCCTTTGGGTTTGTTTACAGCATTTCTGTATTATTTTTTGGTCTTGCTTCTGATATTTATTGTTTATTTTCTCCAGGTGGTACTTTATTGTTCATGGTGCATTTTTAGTTCTGTTTTATGTTTAAAACATTTACTTTGGTAAGATTATTTCCTTGTATTTATGTTTAGATCCAGTCATATTTTGGTTCTCACTCTCAGCCATTAGCACCATCATCAGCTTCATTCAGTCCACCTGCGTCATGCCAATCAGTCTTCCTTTCTCACCTGCATGTGGCACTATTTATACCCCTCAGTTCTGTTTGCTCCTCGCTGGTTAATACTGTTTGTTCATGTCAAGTCTATCCATATCCATGCCTGCTTTTTGCCTCGTACCAAGCTGTAATTTCTTGCTGTCTTATTATTAAATAATTTTTACTCACCAGGCTGCTTCTGCCTGCCTGTCTGCGTTCTGGCGTCCATTTTAAGAGCTCTTCCTGACACATCTGCCTTCAAACCTCTTAAAATCTGTGTACTGTAGGTCAGGGGAAAGTGTTCTAAATTACTATAACTGGCAGAGCTGCTCATTGTAGGGTGAGGAAAACAGCCCAGAAGAATCTGCTACCCTCTGCCCCCTCTGGATAACATCTACCATTCCAGAAGTTGTTCTGTTGTGAAAGCATTCCCCATCCATTTAACCACCTGCTGCCTTCTTGATTAACGGTATAAGTCACACAAAAAAAATTACTTGATATACAGAAACATATAGTCAATTCAATCCAATCATATAGATAAATTCAAAGTCAATTACATACATTCCAAATCGATCATAATTATAAAACAGAAAAGTCAAGTTTTCCATTTAAGGAACCCAGCTGATTGCATCGAGTCAAAGACTTTGCTGCAATCATTCCTCCTGGATGAGCATGTAGCAACAGTGGACAGTCAAATTAATGATGTTACCTTTGCAGCAATCCCTTATACTCTGCATGCATGTGGCAACAGTCAAAAGCAAATAGTCTCTTGAACAGAAATAAATCTTCCATAGAATCAGGCTCAGTGTGAGTGGCCATCTGCCACGAACTATTAGGGATTTGAAAAGGGACAGAAGACACAAAAACAGCAGAAGCTGTTGTCCAAAAGTTCTTTCTATATTAAAGAAAAGGTAAAGCATTAATGGTAGCAGTAGCTCCTTTAGTGGCTTTATGTAGGAGAGAGAAACAGCTAAACATACTATATAACGTCTATGATGAGATGAAAACAGAGAACAGAAAGTTAATGGCAGCAATACCTGCAGATGATGCAGGATTGGAGAGTAGTATAGGAGCAGAAGAAGAGTGAGATAAACTGGTCAGTAAGTCTCCAGCAACCTAAGCCTATGGCAACATAACTTTAGAGATAGCTTGGGATAACTTAAGTCATCTAACTATAAGCTTTATCAAATTGGGAGAAGTTTTAAGCCTAGTCTTAAAAGAAGACAGGGTGTATCCCTTATGGACAAAAATTGAGAGCTTGATAACAAAAAGATCTGCCTCACCTCTACTTTACTGTAGGAACCATCCTGATTCACATAATGATGAAAAGTAACAGAAAGTGCTTTTACTGAGTTGTACCTAATATGTTTAAGATAATAAATATTCTCTTTATTCAGTTCATTGCTAAACTGAGAAAAGTGAGATTGCACTTTTAAAGGTTTTAGATGACATTCATCTTCAATTGATCCCTCAATAATCTATCTTGGTATCACTTAAACTCAGTGCTGTGTTTTCCAAAATTTATCATACCATACTGATTGACAGACCTGAAAAGGCAATGGGACCTTCTGGTTTGGCATATTGTGGCTACTTTTTGTCATATGACACTTCTAAATCTAAGTGAACAAAAAATGCATGTGGGATTCCTCAAAGCTCCATTTTTGGGTCACTTCTGTTAAATATCTAAATGCTTTCCCTAGCTCAGATTATGGAGTATTATAGTACCTCTTACCTTACTTATATAGATGACTGACACCTTTATATGTTTGTATCACTACTGAATGTATTTGTTTATATCAGTAAGTGGATGGGCCAGACGTTTCTGCAGCTCAATTGCAGAAGGGACAGAATTCATTGCATTGGTGCCCAGAACTGTAAGGTTGAAGATCATTACTCTGATAACCTGAATAAGGTTAAAAAATAAGAATTCAACTGCTTCCCAGAAACCACGTGGTAGATATGAAATACTGACCTCAATTTCAACAAAGACATATTTTTCATTTCTAAATGAGCATGCTACTATCTTTAAAACCAGCCTTCAAATCAAGGGACTCCTATCACAACAGGAAACTGACTTGGAAACTGAAGCATATTTGTTGGAATTTAAAAACACTAACAAATATGCTCCATATGATTTCTTCACAGGTCTGTTAATAAAATCAGGCATCCAAAATGCTGCTGCAAAAGTCCTGACCAACAAAGGAACTGAAGAAAACAACTGTAGTCATTAAACCACTTTACTGTTTCTCCCTATCTAAAATGATATTTTTTAACATGTTTTCCTTGGTGTATATTGCATTGAATCGTATTGGGGGTTGAATAGATCTCAGAGTTACTTGTATGAACCAGTATGAACCAGTGGACCCCAAAGGTCATCAAAGACAAGTTTGGTCAATTCTCCCAGGACTGGAATTAAACAAGGGGATAAAATTTACCTTATATGCACCTCAACTCTTGGATCAACTCTCTAAAAACCTTAGATGTGTAGAAATTGTTACTTTGTTTGAATTTGGACTAAAAGCAATGTTAACTGTTTGCAGATCTCATGTGAAGGCCAAAGCTAGTTTTATCACATTATTTTTGTCTAGTCTTAGCTCTTCATTTACTTCAGATTACATTTAACTCTTTCTTTTTTCTTTTTCTTTCTTTTTTCTATTGTTTTAATGTCTTTTTTTCTGTCTTAAATGTCTTTTTCTTGTAATGCACCTCAAATTGCCTCGTGCATGAATGGTGATACACAAACACACTTGTTTTTAATCTTCAAGGTTCTCAGCATTGAGAATTTCTGCTTAACATTTTGCTGGGAGCTGCAAACATCACCTTTACAAAACAGCAATTGTCATAAAGCCAAATTCAGTCTGATACATAAAATATTTTTAAGAGAAAACAATGAAAGTTGAGGAAATATTCTGTTCTGGATACTTCTGTTAGAACTGAACTTTCTCCAGATAACACTTCTGTATCTATCAGAGACGTCTCTCTGAGTTATTTTTCATCAGTCCTTCTTAGAAACACATTACCACTTGAACATCACAGTTCCTAAAGGGCCTTTTTGAGCACATTTGGTACATTTCTCATGTCACTAGCAATTAAGATGGTGTAATTACTTGCTTTGACATTCACGAAGAGGGAACGTGTTCCTGAGTACCTTTCAGCAACGCTGCGTTGCATAAAAAAGTAGGTCTAAGTAGTGCATCAAACAGAATCCATCCCTCTTGCTTATGAACATTTAACTTTAACACATTGGTAGAATGCAGTCAATCCCACCACCTGTAAAAATGACAGGGGCAGAGACTGAGAGCTTGTACAATTTATCCAGGCAAGATGGTACAAAGAACAAGGATGCCTCTATAGTTGTTTGTGTGCATTCCTCAAAAGGTGTTCAGGCATCATGCCTTCTTCCTATTAGCATGTGTGGTGAAGATTTGTGCTTGATTCCCCTGCCCATTCATCAGCTGTTGCTACTGGACATTTCAGGGCTTGTTCAGGGTTTCACTTGGTATTAAAGGATGTGTTCAGAGTTCAAGATACTGGCCACTACAGATGCATTTGTATGTTTAACACAAGGGCCACCCTGCTTTGGTCAGCTTCTTCTTAGAGAAGGCACAGTAAATTATTTCAGACTGACCTGCTGCACTGAATATTGCTGAGATTTGCTGCAATGCTTAAAGCAACAAGTGAACAGACAAACACAAAATTGCCAGATGAGCTAAAGTAAATACACATCTAAGTAAGCTAAGAACTTCTCAAGTGAGTTTCTTTTTTGTAATTTATGTTCATCCTCATGATTTTTTGAAGAATGTAACAGGGAATTAAGGTTGTTTTTCAATAAGACACATTTGCTAGTACAAGACCATGGCATTGATTCATTAAGGTTTCAGTAACCTACTTCAGATATTTTTGCCCTCATTTACATGATAGATTTGTTGTTTACACATCCATGATGTGAATATCTTGTGTCTCTTGTTGTTTATTCAAAATCCTGATCCTACCATCCGAATGTTGCAGCTGAAACTGCCACTCGGCCATCGGACCAAGCAACTTTTTCTAATCTCTTATTGTCCAATTTTCATGAGCCTGTGTGAACTGCAAGTTTCCTGTTCCCAACGGACAGAACTGGCACAAATTGTGATCTTTTACCACTGAAGCCCATCAGCCTCAAGATATGATGTGATGTGCATTCAGAAATGGTATTCCACATCCGTTGGTTGTAGCAAATGGGTATTTGAGCTTCCGTTACCTCAAACCAATCTGCCCATTCTCCTGTAAGCACTGACATCAACGAGAATTTTTTTTTCTTTTTTGTGGAACATTCTCCATAAATCTAAGAGGCAGTTGTTCGTGATAATCTTAGAGGCAAAATATTTTCTGAAACCATGTCACATTAAAGTCACTTTTGTCTCCTTTCTTATGCATTTTGATGGTCAGTTTGAATTTCAGCAACCCAGCAGCACCATCTCTACATCCTTAAATGACCATGCTGTCACGTAAATGACTGATTCACTTTTTGAGTTACCAGGCAACTGACATGTGTACCTAATAAACTGGCTAGTGAATATATAATAGGGATTTGTCTAAACCCCTTACTTTATTTTAATAAATATTGCTAAAATTTCAAAAATCAGTAAATTTACATCCCAGTTGTACATTCAACTTGGATTTTTTTAGATATGTTTTATAAGAGAGCTAACGACTTCTTTCACCACTGGTATTTCGAGGGTCAGTCTTCATTTTCACATGAAGTCAAGCTTTCAACATACTGCTTTATACCATAAACACCACAGAGTACATCAAGGTTTATTTCCAACAACGATGAGCCTTAGCTCACATCATATTTGTTGCTTTAATCCGTTAAAAACCAATATTACATTAGAAGAGAATCTGTTCTCAAAGATAGTGGATCAAAATTCAAAGTTTTGCTCACAATGATCAGACTTAGGACTGCATGTGGCTTTGTTTTCTTTATCGCTCTCTCAAAAATCAGCTATCTTGATCATCCTTCCCTTTTTGAAATCAAAACAGGAATGTGGCAGCTCTTTATTCTCTTTAGGGGAGCAGGATGCACTGTCAAAGTCTGTGATGCTACAAACCTACAATAGAATGGTTACCTGATATACAAGCTCTGTTTTGTCAAAAAGCATTTACACAAATTCACAAAAAAAGATTCTAACTAAATGGAACGGAAATGTACTCCACTAGTAACTCAGAGGATCAGAGGAAAAACATCAATTGAGCCATAATGTGGTACTTTTTAGCAGCTGTACATTCGACCAAAAAGCATTTGTAGATTCAAGTGTGCTGTGTGCTGTGTCAGAGCCAATTTTGAAATGAATACCCGCTCTTGACGTCCAATACCAAGATTAGCAGGCAATTGACTACAGTAAGTGGGAAAGTGGATAAACATTATTTGTCACTTTTATGAAAACATAAACAGTCTGTAGACATAACTGTGCCAAGATTCTATGAGACTGAAACTCATCCCAAAAAGATACCATTAAAGGGATAGTTTGAATTGTTCCAAGGGGGATTCTGTGGAGTTGTTAGATGTCAGTATTTTACAGTGAGCACAGAGCGGTCAGCATAAAAGAAATGTTCCCACAAGACTGCCGGCTATTCAGACCTGGGTGGGCTTCTTAGTCTTAAAGTCTAAAAGTCCCTGTGACACGCTTTTCCCACAATTGCAGAAATTGAAAGAAAACATCTTAATAATGAAACTGATCAGTAATTGACATTATATTAGGATTAAAGACTCAATAAAATACCATTAAGACACAAAATAACCATATTTCGTTGTTAAAATTTGAAAAGGAGATTGTTGCAATGATTGTTCAATGTATTATGTACTTTAGACATAAAATCTTTATTCTTTCCAGGGTTGCGTTAAACTTGGCTGTCCTGTGTACTACTGTGATTGAGTGTCAAAAAGTATCCATGCTTGATTACAATAAACATTTGTTTGTCATTACCTTCAACAGATAGCCTCTTAAAGAGAGAGGTTACATTTGACACATGCAGTATTTATGTGATACTGCACTTAAAACGCTACTGAGACCATTTTTAGTGTGTAGAATCTGAATCAGCACACAGTGCCAAGGGAAACAAAACAAATGATCCTAATTTCAACAAATGGTTGAAATGCCAGCGGGCCTCATCCGAGCGGTACTTTTATAAATTAGGACATAATGCAGCTGTAAGTCTTTTCATCCCTCATTTTTTATGGGACAAATTCTGTGATCAGTCTGCTGTAAGCTCATCGCAGCCTAGAACACACACATACCCCAAGAATAAGCAGAGTCTTGCAGGCACGTGTAAATTCTACACCTGCACAATTGTAGGTCCAGCTAGCTACTGATTGTGGGAGGGTATCTAAATGGCCCGTAGCAGAACCAAGCCCAGCGAGCAGAAAGCAATTGGAAAGCAAGTTCAAGGTATAATCTGTGCTGGCCCTGTGAGGTGGACTAATGAGAGACTGGCAGAAGAGGGAGGAGGATGATTATACTTTACATACTAACCTTGGCAGCTGGGCCTGTCCTTTAATGACAGCATAATTCAGCGTTCACCTTGGGAGACTGCCATGGGTTTTGGTTTATGAGGTCACCCAGGTAACCTCAATCATTCAAGTGCAAGCTCTGTCTTTGCTTCAGTGACTTCCCTTCACACACTCTCGTACACAGGCGCAAGCAGGCAAATGCATTGCCCCTGCGTTAGAGATAGGCCGGCCACCACCTCCAGCAATGGAACAGGTTAGATAAGAATCGGACTTTTCAGCACGTCCCTGCCAGAGATCCTTGAGCCACGCTGATTTGTTGCCATGAGTAGATTGATAGATATGAATATAACTCAGGATTAATCTCACAGCTTAAGTGAAAAGGCAGGGTAGTAACTTTGAAAAGTGGATTGTATAACCCTTACAACAGCACTTTATAATATACTCATCCTGTATGGCAAGTTGATTTGTAACTCATCCAGTGACACTGTCATACTTTTCCATATGTAATCTCTTCACTGTTTCCAACATAGAAAGTTTTTATATTTAGAACTGAAGCACAGTTTAAAGGAAAAGCTGGTCATAAATACATATTAAATTTTTAATTAATGGGTTTATCATCACCTTCTCTGAGGCAATGTTTTTACATATGGAAAGTCTTTAACCACCGCAGATGTGAATCAGAAACCAAGCAGACATAATTCCTTTAATCGATAGAGTGGGCATTGCTGAGTTGGACACACAATGATTCAGTAAATCTAAACCTTCAATATTGCACCTTTATAAATGGTGCTTTTAAAACTTTATTGTGTGATTCGTTCCTGCAGTTTTACTTACATTTTAGAGTTGTAATGCTCCTGCTGCTAAATCTCCACCCCTGACCATTACTAATTGATACTAGATCTTATTACATATTGATCAAAAACAGGCTGTGCCATGTCCGAGAACATTGTCTAATTAGATTATGTATATTTCATATGGCCCTTTTGCAATACAATACAACATGCTCATGTATTAGAATATCCATTATTCATGTTGAATACCAATACGTTTGACATATTTATTTTTCAGTCTTTCTTTTCCAGTCAAGCTAGTTTCAGGCTCTACATGCGTTTGACACTAATTTTTGGACGCATTGTGCGGGTGTGCCAAAGTGGCTTCCTTGTCTACATTATTAAAGGCCTCAGATGTGTTTTTCTTGTTTTCAATGCGAGGAAATATATAATCATGAAGCTGTGGACAGCTGGAGAAGCACAAAATGTATTAACAGCTCCCGAATTGCTCTGGTGCAAAGCACAGGATGAGCATGCTTGACTCTACAAATATTGCCATGCTGTTCTACCCCCTCTAAGCTGCAGAAGAGGCAAAGTTTGTTGTGATCAGAGCAGAGGTTGTGTTTCCAGTGCATAAAATCATTGTTGGGATTTGTCATGTTAATTTTTTTAAAAGTACAAAGGCTAATTTGACTAGAGGCAGAGAATATAAAGGGCACATGTATATTTTTAGCTGAAAAAAAGGATTTTCTATAAATGAATATTGGAAATCTAAATAAAAATGGTATATAATAATAAATTAAAAAATTTCCCCAACAGTTGTTGATATTTTGAAGCTGCATGAGAAATGTTTTTTTATGAGCTGCTGACACACTGTTTCTTAGCATCCCCTATACATTTGTAGGTCTAAAATGTGTTTAGTGCAGGTCCAAAAAAGCATGTGTATCACTTTTGATGTTCCCCGATTTTGTATAATGCATGTGTTTTGAGATGAATGGTGCACAGTTCACATACAGTGCCAGGACAGGGTATTTAAAAAAAATGTTTATCATATGTAATGTAAGTAACATGTAAGTGCATTTTATTTATATAACACCTTTCACAGGTTAAACATCACAGGGTGCTTAGCAATAAAAACAGGAATTAAAAGCACAGAATGATTGGGGGATGAAGGTTCAATGCTCAATAAATAATCTACGAGTGTCCACTTATAGGAAATCCTGAGCATTGAATAATTTTTAGGAAAACTGATCCAAAGTAGGTCACATTGTCTTTATTTGGAGCCACTCCAAGCATTTAACATGCAGATGTGAGTAAATCTTCATCAGTGCATACAGTGTTTCCATCATTGGTGCAATGCTGTGGCATCTTAGTAGCACTTTCATCGTTTCCATTGCATTGACAGATCTGCAACTTATATGGTGGATTGTTTTTTACATGTCCAAAAAATGGTGCAACAAAGTCTTGGCATTTGATCAAATGTCCATGCTGCAGTATCAAAGAAACAGGATGCTGGAGTGTTGTTTACCTTAGGCAGGACATTTATTTACACTACTGAAGTGCCAGGCCAGCACAAAATATGCAATAGTATGATGGGATATGATGTACTAAACATTAAAACCTCTTATAATTTAATGTTATAAATGCATATATTTATGCCCTGAGATGGACTGATGACCTGTCAACTGTGTACCTCGACTCCCACCCATTGACTGCTGGAGATAGGCACCAGCTTCCTCGCGACACACTATGGAAGAAGTGGTAGAAAATGACTGACTGACTGCATATATTTATTTAATCAATCACACATACACAAATAAAAAATGACTTATAATTTTACATTTTTCTGCCGAAATATAGCCAAAAAGTATTCTCAGTCAATAGAAAATAATCGACATTACAAAACCAACAACAGTGTATGTGGATGCAAGGTAGATGGAAAGAACACCAAACCAAATTAAATCAATACAACCAAAAAAATTTATTGAAATATACTTAACCTATGAGTTGAGATACTGAAAAACTTGATATTACAAATAAGTAAATGTAGTCAATTTAGCAAATGTGTTTGCAACTTTTTCTTCCTTTTTATTTCACTTTTTCTCTAACTTCTTGAGATTCAGTTTATGCAAAGATGCTCTGATAGTAGGTTCTCTGGTGTCAAGGACCTCACTTGAGAGAACATGTGCTCCATACATTCAGGACCAAGCCTGACCTACATATACTTACTAGTATTTATCTAGCATCCAAGTTTTGGGAGAAAGATCTCTTTAATGAAGACTTTCAGCTCCTCTTTAGTACACGCTGAGAGCTTTGATGTAAGTTGCCAGCTCAGATTGCATTGAAGCACCTGTCACTGTTTGACATTTGAAAGAAAGAAGATGGGGAAACATACAGGCAGGGAGACCAGCAAGTGTGTCCCGAGCCTAGCCAGGGAGACAACATACTATAGCCAGAAAACAGATACAGACTGCCATCGACAGACACACTGTTATCTTTATTGGCAAGTGCTGCTCTGCTTCTCTGCAAAAAGTGCCACTTTTATTTGGCTAGGATTTGGTCAAAAACAGTGGAATTGATCTGGCATTGATCACAATGCCTGTATGGTTCCCTCTCATCTAAAGGGGATTTCATTGATTGGCCAAAGTCCTTTTCTATAATACCTTCAGTGAACTGTAGAAACAGCAGTTTCAGGTGAGTTGATATCAGAGGAAGAAACACAGCTTGGGCAATTTACAGATCCTTAAAGTACAAAAAAGAGAAAGGGAGAGCTTCACTACAGCAGACCTTCTGCAGCCAAGTCTCCAACCATAAGAAAAACACTGACAAACAATTGGATGTACAAAAATAAAAACAGATGATTTCCATTCGTCAGGAGCATTTGATGTAAACTGAGATTTTTTTTCAAATTCTTTCAAAATTAATACTAAATCATTCATTTTGATGCAGCTGCTTCAAATCTCATAAATCCATATTATCAGTCCATCTCTCTTCTCTTGATATATTCATGGAAGCATATGTTAGCCAGCAGGTTTGATGTTACTTGACTGCCACCTAGTGAATGTTCATCGGGCTCCCTGTAACCTCCACAAGTGCAGTGATTGGGTGAGGTAGTTGCTTTGCACATGTTATCTGAGCTTTCATTTTACAGAATCTTTAAGAGGCAGCTCTTTGAGTTTTTCAGGAGCAATAATTACAGACATTTTACCCACCACCCTCCACCCTCCACCAACCCCCCACTCCCCGCACCGCCCACCCCCCACCACCACCTAAAGAAAAAAACAGGAGCATTTATTCAATTAATACTAATCAAAATAAAGGGGACAAAAGCAGAAATTTGTACTAAGAAGATTTAAATTTACAATCTCTACATACTATATGATCCTGAACATAATTTTTTTTTCTACTCCAGCAGTTTAACTTTTAGATTAGCCAACAGGCAGCCAAAAAATTGTCTAATGTAAAAAGCATTGGCAGACTTGCAATTTTTCATGTATTGTGCATGGCTTATATTGGACACATAAGCATCAAGACTTGTGTCCAACAAAAGCACATTCCAACGCATTACAACTGTTTTAACACAAAAAGTAGGTGAATAAAAGAGGGGGATATACAGGACTACAACAAAGGGATATAAAAGAAGGTCAAAGATCCATTGTCTACCAGTAAAATAACCCTAAGACATATCTTTTGATCTTGTTTCAACACTGAAAATATCCAATCTTCACGAGATTGGAAAGTGACAAAATTTGAGGATTTCTTTTCCAGCTTGTTGCTGCTGCTTGGCAGTCCAAAACAGAGATTTTGTGTTTTGTGGCCAAAATTGGAGCTTAACTTGTTAAAATCTCAAGGCAAAACAAATAATATGTAGGTGGTTTTAATAAGACCAGAAGGGGGAAATTACCATAAATATGCTGTCCCTGTCCCCACTAGCTCTCCCCCAACAAACAGACCACCTTGTGAAGAATAGGCTTTAACAAATTGTAATGCTTTATCTAACTAGTATGTTTTCGTTTTGGTGTTTTTTACTGCCTGTGTTTGAATGTCTGTCTCTCACTTGTAGGTCTGCTCTGAAATTATACTGGGATCACTTTGGTCAAAAATTGGGACTTTTTTTTAAATCAAGGTTACTAAACTTTCAGGAGTCTAAAAAGCCATTTTTAGGAAGTCATATAAGCTCAGGGGTATGTAGGTATTTGAAAACATAAAACCTAAATACCGGTGGTGATTTTTTATTTTAATATTGCTTCACACTGAAGGCACCATAATCTAGGGCGTTCCACAAGCATTCAGGAAAAATTAGGAGATGGTGGCTCAGAAAGGAGGGATCAGTTTGGTTGGGTTACATGCAAGAACCACTACTGTTACATCCTATTAGGTTCTTTCTCAAAATAAATCCAAAAGAGGATCAAGATTAAGTTTTTTATTGTTTTGTAAGTTTTTTATTTCTAAAACTCCCTAAATTCCAGGGACTTGTGATGATCTTTATCAGACTCTGTCTTATTCCTCCTAAATATGCAGATGGAAGTCCCTGTCTTGTAGAACTGAGTAATGACTAGGCTGGGTAAGTATTGTTAAGGGACTGTTACAGCAAAGCCAATGGGTTGCACAGTGGGGGCTAATTGACAGAGAGAGAGAGAGAGAGATGGGTCCAATTGCTGCATTCTCAAGGGGGGGAGGGGAGAAAAGGAGAAGTGCGCCGTGTGAAAGCAAAAAAGTTACATCAAGAGAGGGGAAGGAATTAAATTTTTTAAAAAAGGGGAAAAAACCAAAAAAAGGACCCGGGGGGAAAATAAATTTTTTTTTTTAAAAAAGAGAAGAAATAAGGGAGGTAAGAATCACAGAAAGAAGGAAGAAAAAAGTTTAAATGCAAAAGGAAGTTTTTTTAATAGCAGAATGGTTAGGCTGGGGAAGGTTAGAGGGAAAAAAAAAGGCTTTAGGGGGAAAGCCAGCATTTTAGAACCAACGGGGAACTATTGAACAAGGGGATTTTTTAAGACATAATTTAAGAACAGGTTTTTTAGGGGCCAAGTTTAATTCACTTCCCAAAAAGGGAAAGTACCAATTACGTTTTTAATTAGCTGTGAATGTGTTCCTGTCAATTGGAATGATTCATCTCTTCACCATGAAATGCATCATGTGATTCTAGCAAAATGCACTGGTTCTGATTTTAGAGCTCCAGTGAGATTCGTCTTTGTTAAAGGTTCTATCTTAAAAGTTCGGCCTTCTTATGATTATGAATATTGTTTAGTTCTTTGCTAATATAAAGCCAGGGATAGGTTCTTAAAAAGTGGTTACAATGTTGTGATTTTAGTAATAAATATGTGATTTTTTTAAAAAATTTTGTTATTCCACAATATAATATATGGAAGGGGGGGGTATTTTTTTATTCCTGACGGGTAGTGATTGGAAGTATTGCTGCTGGGTAAATTTAAACAATTTAATTCATTTTATTTATACAGCGCCAAAAAAACAAACATTTTGTCTCAAGGCACTTTACAATAGTCCGGGACATACATTCCCAATTTGTCCTAATCATTGAACAGTGAGGGCAGAGTAATTTTTATTTAAATTTGGGTAAAAAAATTTTTTTGTCTAAAGGGAAACCCCGCAGATTGCCCGGGGTTGGGTGCTTCCTTTGGTGAGCATGTAAGGGCAGTGGACAGGGCCCCTGGCGGTTTACTTTGTAGCAAAACTCAAGTAAAGGGGCTCAAACCATGCTAGTGTTTTTCATTAGGGAGATGTTTTGGTAAGCCTTTGGGTTTTTCTAGGAAAACACAAAAGAAAAAACAAGGGGGTAAATTTAAAAAACCCATGTTGCAAAATTCAGAGCAACAAAATGGGGAAAACCACACCATGGGTTGAAAGAGGTTAACCCGGACTATCCACCTTTTCCCCCTGATTTAGGAAGAAAAGATTGACTTCAAGGGAAACAGGTTTCTTAAAACCCGCAGCCAGAGCAGCACAGCTCTCACTGAGAAATGCAATATAACCCACAAACAACCACCCAGAATCATGACAGCCCATACTCGAAACCAAACATTGCAAAATAACCCAAGAAAAAATACCACAGAGCCCACAACAAGAATCAGAAGTCTTGCACTACACACTAAACAAACCATATTTCTATAATCCGCATTCTGCAAATTCTTTTAAGTGTCAGTTATGTAAAAAGTACAACTAAGTAACACAGCATATCCGTTGCAGTTTTGGCCCTGTATCAAACAGTATTTTTAAATTTATTTGTAATCATGCGAAGGAACCAGATTCTAGCCTTAATAAAAGTCTGTTATCTGCAGATAGGCAATGGGTTGAACATATAGGCAATGGGTTGTACCACTATTCATATTTCTTCTCTTGAAGTAAAACACAAGTAGAGCTGAATTTAAAACTTTTATATTAAGTTAAAATGAAAAGTGGAAAAGTGAAAAGTGGAAAATAACTAGAGGTAGAGTAAAAAGCAGTTTACAAAATATAAGTTGTGGCAAAGTCAAACCAATCAAGTTTCACCGATGTAAAAAATTGGTCATGGCCTGTACGGATAAGATTTATGGTTCTTTTAAGGGAGCTTGATCTTGTAAATCAATTCTTTTCAGATAGTCATTTAAAAGACTAGCTTTTTTTTACTTTTAAAATTTTTACACCTACAACAGAGTATTAGGGGCATTATAGATTAAAAGAAAAAAATTATAATACAGCCCAGGTAGGACTAAATTTCAACCGAAAAAACTGTGAAATTCTAGATTGTCACATATTTGCAATCTCATAAAAGTCATGATGTCATAAAAGTCATGAATATGAGAGAAAAAAATTATAATTTTCCATGATTAAAGTTATTATATCTAATCTAGGAGTTTTCTGACATTGTAAAGTCAGACATTTGCTGGAAAAAAACACTTTAATTTGCCAGAAAGGAACAATATCTGGGAGATGCTGTTCTGATAATGAAAAAGAACCCGGATGTATCGCTTGCACTATGGAAAATAGCCAGACGCACATCTCATAATTTTACTACTTCAGTCTTAGAGAACTGGGATTTGTTTTCACAAATGTCGTACTTTATAATCTAAGTAAACATCTGAGTTTTTATGAAAGTGTAAGTGTTAGAGAATGTCATAATTTTAACATTATAAGTTTATGCCTCAATCATGGAAAATAATCCTTTTTTCTCTTGAAAATTTATGACTTTTCGACATCAGGGAATATTTACATTTTTTGGCAGAAATTTACTCTTCTGTGGCCACATTATTTTTTTCTTTTATCTACAATGGTTCTAATACTCCGTTGTAACCACAACTTGGTTTTTCTTGTCATCTCTGTTATTTTCTCCATTGTGCTTTGCATTTCAGGTGGTGGTGCAAAATATTTGAATTAAATATTTTTCTGCCAAACATTACACTTCCTGATCCAATTTTCTTTGGCTCAGAGTAGTCATTTTGTCTTTCTGAGACTCTATTTGAAGTGAGTTTTGAAAAAAGCATGACCCCTTGCCCCACCCCCATTCCCTGCATACTAGGCACTCAAATTAAGGCAGTGTGAATAACTTAGACAACATCATGCTATATTTATATATCTAAAAGCCACGCCTGTGCTCTGCTGCACTCCTCCCATCGTGTCTGTTCTCTGTCCAAATCAGTGAAGAAGAAAAGTAGTTTTTGTGTCCATCTGTGTGAAACACAAGAAAACTAAAACACATGTAACTTCCCACTGTTCCCACCATCATTACCTTTGTTTTAAAAGTCAGCAATGAACATTCTAAAAACAATGCGATGACTGACAGGAAGCCAATGGGATTATT